>CAUYQV010049897.1:0-104288 GCA_963574575.1 Galagoides demidoff | reverse complement strand
TTTTTTTTTGTTTGTTTGTTTTTTTGAGACAGAGCCTCAAGCTATCCCCCTGGGTAGAGTGCCATGGCATCACAGCTCATAGCAACCTCCAACTCCTGGGCTCAAGCGAGTCTCCTGCCCCCGCCTCCCAAGCAGCTGGGACCACAGGCGCCTGCCACAACGCCCGGCCATTTTTTGGTTGCAGCCATCATTGTTGTTTGGCAGGCCCGGGCTGGGGATTTGAACCCGCCACCTTAGGTGTACATGGCTGGTGCCTTAGCTGATTGAGCCACAGGCGCCGAGCCGGATTTTTTTTTTTTTTGGAGACAGTCTCAGGCTGTCATCCTTGGTAGAGTGCTGTGGCATCTCAGCTCACAGCAACCTCAAACTCTTGGGCTCAAGCATTTCTCTTGCCTCAGCCTCCCAAGTAGCTGGGACTACAGGTGCCCACCACATGCCTGGCTATTTTTTTTTTGTTGTTGTTGTTGCAGTTGTCATTGCTGTTCAGCTGGCCCAGGCTGGGCTCGAACCCGCTAGCCTGGGTGTACGTGACCGGTGCCCTACCCACTGAGCTACGGGTGCCACCCTAAATTTTCATTTCTTTTGAGAGAATTTGTAAAGCCAGACTGGGTGGCTCATGCCTATAATCTCAGCACTTGAGAGGCCGAGCCAGGTGGATTGCCCGTGATCATGAGTTGGAGACCAGCTTGAGCAAGAGCAAGACTTCATCTCTAAAAAATAGCTGAGTGTTGTGTCAGGTGCCTGTAGAGAATCACTTTAGCCCAGAAGTTTGAGGTTGCTGTGAGCTGTGATGCCATGGTACTCTTCTGAGGGTGACAAAGTGAGACTGTCTTAAAAATATAAAAAAAGAGAGGAAATTTTAATTGCTAATTGACCATTTTTACAATGACTGCTTTAACATCTTCTCTTTTTTTTTATTATTTTAAAACAGGGGAGAGCATGAACGCAGTCCCCCACTACCACAAATTATGCAGTCGAGTTTCCCACATTTGGGGAAATCGCAGGAGTCAGCACATCCGGAGTGCAATGGATAAGCCCCGCCCTGGGAAAACCACCTTCGTGATCATGGTATCTCCTCTGCCAGGTAAGTATGCTTTTAACATCTTGACAGGTAATTTAAACATCTGAATTATCTTTGTGTTGGCATCTATTGTGTTTTCTCATTCATGTTGTGAGTTTCCTAGTTCTTAGCATGATGAGGCATGTTCTTTTTTTTTTAGACAGAGTCTCACTTTGTCACTGTTGGTAGAGTGCTGTGGCGTCACAGCTCACAGCAACCTCAAACTCTTGGGCTTAAGCGATTCTCTTGCCTCAGACACCCAAGTAGCTGGGACTACAGGTGCCTACCACAGCATACGGCTATTTTTTGGTTGTAGTTGTCATTGTTGTTTGGCCCAGGCTGGATTCAAACCCACCAGCTGTGATTGTATGTGGCTAGTGCCACTAAGCTACAGGCACAGAGCCATGTTTTTGTTGTTGTTCTTGAAGTCGCCATTGTTTAGCTGGCCGGGGCTGGGTTCAAACCCTGTGCTGGCTGGTGCCATAACCACTGGGCTATGGCGCCGAGGCAATTTCTATGGAAACCTGGACATTTTGTATATTATGTTATAAGACTCTAGATCCTGTTTAAATTTTCTATCTTAGTAGCAGTTACCCTATTTAGTTTTGTGTGCAGGTCTTGGCTTTATTGTGTGGGCTGTCATTTCAAAGACAAAGACACTTTAGTTTTCAGAGTGCTTACAGTGCTATTCTGGTCTGCTTCATTTGTGAGCTAGGAAACACTGGTCTGAAAACCTGCACTGTAATTCAGCTCTCAGTATTTTTTTGCAATGTTAATTCTAATTAGTTTGATGTGTGAGTATATCAGGGGTCTGACTATGACTTCATATATAGGTTTAAAGAATCCCTTTCTTCATTTTTGTCTCTCTCTCTCTTTTTTTTGAGACAAGGTCTTACTCTGTCACCCTGGGGTTGAGTGCCATGGTGTCATCATAGCTCACAGAAATCTCAAATTCTTGGCTTGGTGCCTGTGGCTCAAGTGGCTTAGCCACTTAGCCTTAGCCTAAGGTGGTGGGTTTGAATCCAGCCCGGGCCCGCCAAGCAACAATGATGGCTGCAACCAAAAAACAGGCAGGTGTTGTGGCAGGAGTCTGTGATCCCAACTATTTGGGAGGCTTAGGCAGGAGACTCGCTTGAGCCCAGGAGTTGGAGGCTTATGTGAACTGTGATACCACAGCAATCTACCCAGGGGGACAGCTTGAGGCTCTGTGTCAACAAAAAAAAGAAATCTCGGCTCGGCGCCTGTGGTTCAAGTGGCTAAGGCGCCAGCCACATACACCTAAGGTGGTGGGTTCAAATCCAGCCCGGGCCCACCAAGACAACAATGACGGCTGCAACCAAAAAATAGCCAGGCTATTGGGAGGCAGAGGCAGGAGACTCGCTTGAGCCCAGGAGTTGGAGGTTGCTGTGAGTTGTGATGCCATGGCACTCTACCCAAGGGGATAGCTTGAGGCTCTGTCTCAAAAAAAAAAAAAAAAGAAAGAAATCTCGAATCTCAAGAGATCCTCATGCTTCAGTTTCCCAAGTAGTTGGGACTATAGGTGACCTCTACAAAGCCCAGCTATTTTTTTCTATTTTAGTAGATGTGAGGTCTCACTCTTGGCTCGGGCTAGTCTCAAACTCTTGAACTCAAGGGATCTTCTCCCCTCAGCCTCCCAGAGGATGGGATTACAGGCTCGAGCCACTGCACTCTGTCTCATTTTCTTCTCTTCTAAAATCTTCCTTTGGCCTGGTTTGGTGGCTTGTGCCTGTAATCCTAGCACTCTGGGAGGCTGAGGTGGGTGGATTGCTTGAGCTCAGGAGTTCAAGACTAGCCTGAGCAAGAGTAAGACCCCTGTCCCTTCTAAATAGAAAAACTAGCCATGTGGTGTAGTGGGCGCCTGGAGTCTCAGCTACTGGGGAAGCTGAGACAAAGGAATTGCTTGAGCTCAAGAGTTTAAGGTCATTGTGAGCTTTGATAACAGGGCACTCTACCCAGGGTGACAAAGTGAGAGTCTGTCTCAAAAAAAAAAAAATTCTCTGGATGCGTGAGGGTCACCTTGTTGTTGCTGGGTAGTGGTGGTGATCCTATTTAAATAAGGTCAACATCCAGGATAGCTCACAACAAAACAGTTTGTTTCTTCATGACCAAGTGAGATGAGTAGGAGTGAAGGAGAGAGAGAACCAGGAAGATGGAAGTAACAGTCTTTTGTAACATAATCTCAGAAGCGACATCCTATTTCTTTTGCTATCTTCTTTTTGTTAGAAACAAGTCAGGCCTACACACAATAAGAGGGGGTGAATATGGGGTTGGGTAATCACTTGGAATTATTTTAGTAGCAGCCTACCACAATATTCTTTATTTTTAAAATTTATTTTAGTATTTTATTTATTTTATTTTAATTTAATTTTTTTTCTTTTTTTGAGACAGAGTCTCACTGTGTTGCCCTGGGTAGAATGCTATGGCGTCACAGCTCACAGCAACTTCCAACTCTTAGGCTTAAGCAATTCTCTTTGCCTCATCTTCCCAAGTAGCTGGGACTACAGGTGCTTGCCACAAAGCCCAACTATTTTTTCATTGCAGTTGTCATTGTTGTTTAGCTGTCCTGGGCTGGGTTCGAACCCACCACCCTTGGTGTATGCGGCTGGTGCTGTAACCACTGTGCTACAGGCACCAAGCCTTAGTTTTTTTAGACAAGAGTCTCACTTTGTCACCCCTGGTAAAGTGTGGTGGCATCATAGCTCACAGCAACCTCATACTCTTGAGCTCAAGTGATCCTCTTGCCTTAGCCTCCCAAGTAGCTGGGACTACAGGTGGATGCTACAACACTTAGCTAGTTTTTCTGTTTTTAGTAGAGACAGGGTCTTGCTCTTAGCCAGGCTGGTTTTGAACTTGTGAGCTCAAGCAATTCACACACCTTGGGGTCTCAGAGTGCTGGGATATAGGTGTGAACCACCTTGCTCAGCCCACAATATTCTTTAATTTCTCTCATCATTTTGTAGTTTTTAGAGACATTAAAAAAAAGTCTAACTGTCATATTTACTCACATACTTACCACTTCTTAATTAGTACTTACTAATATGGTCAGTTTTAAGTAGACCATGTTCTTATCTATTCCCTATTTATATCATCTGTTTAGTGTTCCTGTTCATTTTCTTCCTGCCTCATTTTAGGTTAATCCAGTCAACACAATGAAATACACAGCTTTAAATGTGCCACTTATGAGATGATTTGATGATTGTCTACATCCATGTAATCACCACTATGATTACCCTAGAAAGTTCCCTCACGTTTTCTCCATTTAATTCTTACCTCTCTTCAGATAATTACTACCTGTTCCTGAAGGTCATATGAATGGAATCATATAGAACGTGTGTGTATAAACGCTCTTGTATATATTTACTATATTGCTTCTGGCTTCATTTAGCCTATTTTGAGGTTCCCTTCATTGGCTTTTTTGTAATCTTGCTTTGTATACTTCTTTGATTTATCTTCAACTTCACTGAATATTTCCCTTACTGTCTCCAATATGTCGGTAAGCGTATCTAGTGAATTTTTTACTTTCGATATTGCAGGTTTTAATTGTAAAATTTCATTTGGTTCTTTTTTTTTTTTCAGTTTTTGGCTGGGGCTGGGTTTGAACCTACCACCTCTAGCATATGGGGCGGGCGCCTTACTCCATTGAGCCACAGGCGCTGCCCCTGGTTGTTTTTTCATGTTTCCATTTCTTCTGTAAGATTTCACATCTGTTCACTATCACTATTCACTATTATGACTATCTTTACCTTTAAGTCCTTGAACATATTTCTTTTTTTTGAGACAGTCTCACTATGTCACCCTTGATAGAGTGCTGTGATGTCACAGCAACCTCAAACTCTTGGGCTTAAGCAATTCTCTTGCCTCAGCCTCCCAAGTAGCTGGGACTAGAGGCGCCTGCCAAAACACCTGGCTATTTTTTGGTTGTAGTTGCCATTGTTATTTGGCAAACCCTGACCAGGTTCAAACCTGCCAGCCCTGGTGTATGTGGCTGGCGCCCTAGCCCCTGAGCTACACACGCTGATCTCCTTGAACATATTTTTGATAGATAATTGCTTTTTTTGAGACAGAGTTTTATTATGTTGCCCCTCAGTAGAGTGCTGTAGCATCACAGCTACCTCAAACTCCTGGGTTTAAGTGATTCTCTTGCCTCAGCCTCCCAAGTAGCTCGACTATAGGCACCCACCACAATGTCCGGCTATTTTTTTTTTTTTTTGGTAGTTGTCATTGTTATTTAGCAGGCCCAGGCTGGGTTTGAACCTGCCAGTGCTGGTGTATGTGGCTGGCACCCTAACCACTGAGCTACAGGCACCGAGCCTTGATACTTTTAAGTCCATATTTGCTATTCAATTTCTTCTTTTTCTCCTCCTCTTTCTCCTCTTCTTCCTCCTTCTTCAGACAGGATGCTCTATTGCTTGAACTAAAGTGCATCATCAGAGTTCACTGCAACCTCAAATTCCTGGGCTCAAGTGATTTTCCTGCCTCAGCCTCCTAAGTAACTGGGACTATAGGTACATGCCACCATGCTGAAGTAATTTTTGTATTTTTTTATTAAATCATAGCTGTGTACATTAATGCAATCATGGGGTACAATGTGCTGATTTTATATACAATTTCAAATGTTACCATAAAACTGGTTAACATAGCCTTCACTGCATTTTCTTAGTTACTGTGTTAAGACATTAATATTCTACACCTAGTAAATTTCACATGTACCCTTGTAAGATGCACTGTAGGTGTGGTCCCACCCATTACTCTCTCTCTACCCCTCCTCTCCCCTCCCCACCCCTCACACTCCCCATTCCCCTACTTCTTGGGCTATAATGGGGTTTCATAGTAAGACTGAGTACATTGGATACTTTTTCTTCCATTATTGAGATAGTTTGCCAAGAAGAATATGTTCCAGCTCCATCCACGTTAACATGTAAGAGGTAAAGTCTCCATCTTTCTTTTCTTTTCTTTTTTTTTGGAGACAAAGCCTCAACTGTCCCCCCTGGGTAGAGTGCCGTGGCATCACAACTCACAGCAACCTCCAACCCCTTGGCTCAAGTGAGTCTCCTGCCTCAGCCTCCCAAGTAGCTGGGACCACAGGCACCCGCCACAATCCCTGGCTATTTTTTGGTGGCAGCCGTCATTGTTGTTTGGCGGGCCCGGGCTGGATTCGAACCTGCCACCTTAGGTGTATATGGCTGGTGCCTTAGCCACTTGAGCCACAGGCGCTGAGCCAAAATGAGCCTGTTTTAATAGCAGTATCTGTGTACACACTGGGTCAGGGTTCAGAACATATGTTCTGTTGGTCACATTAATGGGAGTGACCATTTAAATATTAATATATGTCTATGACCTATGCATATGTGTTTATATATATTATATGTGCTAGAGGTGACGGGTCTGTTTTAGGTTAACATGCATCTATTTGTTAACATGTAAAAAAATGAACAAATAATGGAAATAAACATCAAAACAATTTTCTTACTACAGAAAACAGTAAAAGAATCTACACGTCTTATCAGCTAATTTAACGTATTTTTCAACCCAGGCAGATAGGGCCGATGCAATTCCTGCTCAACTTGCTGCTTGCCTGCGCTTCCCCTTTCTTCCCCTTGGTTACCCAAACTCCAGGCACTACCGGAGGGTTAGGTGTCCCTGGAAATGCCCTTGTTGCTGCTCCAATTCCCTCCAACCCTGGAAGCAGTAAATAGGATTATTTACTGCTAGACCCGTCACCTCTAGACAAATCAATGCTACCAGCAAAGCTGTTCTTTTCACTTAGAAAGAAAGCCACAGAAATAAAACAATTCTCTTACAGCAATTCTCCTTCTCAATCCACTCGGTGCTCAGGATCCCGAAGGAGCGGCAGGCCTCCCCGTAGGCAGCCAGGGAGCCGCACAGCTGGAACTTCTTGTGGTTGTAGCAGCCGTCCAGATAGCAGGACTCGTAGAAGGGGAGGGGATCAAGAAGCCCATAACAGGGCTGGAAGAAGCCCTTCATGTCGGTGAGCTTCAGGCAGTAGCCCTCCCCCTGCATCTTCTGGATGTGAACGTTGTCACACATGGCTGTGTACTGGGAGAACTGCAGCTCGTTGCAGCTGGGGGTGGGCAAGAAGGCTGGTCAGACTAAGTGGAGCAAAATCAGCCATCTGAGATCTCCAGGGGAAGGCAAACCTCCTCTACCCCTGCCGTTAATGCTGCATGCTGATTCCAGCGATCACTAGCTATGTGACCATTGGAAAGTCAGATAGGACTGGTCTCTCCACCTATCCGTCCAAGAAGGTGAACCTAAGGCAAGTCATTCCCATTGTCTGTATCACTGAAATACAATGGGGGTAAAATAAATAATGGATTGACAGCCAAAGTGCCTCAATAAAAGGCAGATATTAATATAAAAATCATTAATACTTTGATATAGTTGATTGATGTAACTGGTATAACTATTAACAGGTATTGATAGAATAACCGATAACTGTAATAATAATGATAGTTGGTGAAATTAAATATTTAGAAGGCAGTCCCACAAGCTTCCTAAACCAGTTCCAGTTTAGCTATCAGGGACCAAAAGCAAAATAGTCACAAGGAAATTGGTGTCCAGCTGATGATGGTTTATAAAAGAAGGGAGGGAGAAAAGCAGAGAGGGAGGAAGAGAGGGGGGAAAAGCCCAAGTAGAATCCTAATTCCTCAGGAAAAAGGGTGCCTTCTTTATCTCTGGAAACGTCAGAATGGCTGAAACGTCCAAAATTGTCTTTTTTCTCTCTGTGGGTCAAGGTGTGGCACTCTAGAGAAAGCAGAATCTGTCTTTGCCATTTTCAGAACGTCCTCATGTAAACTGTTCACGGTTTTAGCCTCTATTTCAACCAGGAAAGGGAGAGATTGGACAAGAATATTGCCCAAGGCTCTTCCCAGCTCTGGGTCACACAATTCACAGGATAGTCTAATATACATTATTCAGTGAGAAATTCTAAATTCTAGAAGTTCGGGAGTGTCATTTAGACAAATGGGTATTTAGCTATTTAAGCACAAGGGGATTGAGCCACTGTACAAAGAAGTAACAGAGAAGAAAAGCATTTCAATACATCCAGGAAGGTCTCAACATAATGGAGCAGCCCAGAGGGGCCCTAAATTAAAGACCTTTGGAACACCAGGTAACTTGTTTAGATCACTCTATGTCTGCTGGCCAAGGAAAGCAGGCCTGATAATAACCTTCCTGATTTCTAATTGTAAAAAGGTTTTCCTGATTCCCACCAACTTCTACCTATACCACCATAATCAAGCCTTCTGGTAAGAGTCAAGGACACACAATTAGAACCAGCAACAAGGAGCAACTCTTCTGAGTCAACTCTTAATTCTGTCCCCAACAGCATTGCCCAGGTCCCAGCTGGGCAGCTAGTCAAGGCTTCAGGGTTCTAATCCTAGCCATGCTCTTCTGTTTAGCCAAGAGCTGGATGACCTGAAAATTTACAGCCATATTGTCTAAGCCTAATTCCTTCCTCTGCAGTTCAAGAAATTACTGGGGCCTCTGATCATCAAAGCTCGAAAGACCTTTGACTCAGCCCTGTGAGAGAGGAGGAACAGTGCTAAGGAAAGTCCTTTCCTCATTTATGCCTCCCCTGTATGTGGGAGCATCTGGGCCATGGAGTCCAGTGGACACTCACCTCTTCTGCATGCCGTTGGTTTTCCAGCTTTGGGCCAACACCACGCTGCTCACTACGGGCTTCCCCCGCAAAGTCACATAATCATCTGTCAGGTCCCCATTGAAGTTTCCACACAGGCCACAGACTTTGTTTTGTAGCCTTTCACTGATGCTGATTTTAATGACATTGAAACCATTGTAGTGTATCTGGATGTCAGGGCTGGTGTCAATCACCAGAAACCCCTCGCTGCTGTAGATCTTGGTTGCCAAACCAGTTATAAAAGGAACGTTCACTTGTGTGCCGTTCACCTGTTGGAGGGGGAGAAAATGGAGCGATTACACTTAGACCAGGGGATGGCAAACTTTTCCAGGAAAGGGCCAGAGAAAACATTTTAGGCTTTATGATCTCTGTTGCAAATATTATGCTCTGTTCTTGTGGCCTAATGCACATAGCAGCCGTAGACAGTATATAACAATATGAAAATGATCATGACTATCTTCCAATAAAGCTTTATTTATAAAAACAGGCAGTAAGCAGATGTGGTCATAGGCCACAGTGTGTGCCAGCCCCTACCCTAGAGTTTAAGGGCACTCACTCATCTTATACTGTCCACAGTTTCCCTAAAGGAAGGAGGGGGAGAGAGAAGAAAATACTAGAAAAGCCACAATGAATGGCTATATTTTTATATAAAACTTTCCCCAGCATAAACCAATTACTGAAAATGAAATCTCAACCCTGTACCAAGGAGAGAATAACACAGTTAAAGTGAATCTGGGGATCACTGCCATGTTTATGTTTTGCTGTTTATAATGTTCAAACTGGAGAGGCACAGTATTTTCTGCATTTGTCATTTTCCTGCTTTATAACATTTTCTTTTTTTAGCCCTTGGGACCGAATATAACATGCCTTCCCCGTACTCACAAAATAAAAATTGTACCCACAGGTTATTATTAATGGTAACTTTTGTTTCTTGAAAAACAAAAAAGCGGACACCTTTTTAAAAAACGAGTCTGCTATTTTGGCTAGCTTGGGGTATTTTCCTCGGCAACGATGTCAGTTTTATTCTCTTAAGTGGTCATTTTCCTGTTTCCAGCTCCAGTACGCTGGGCCAGTGCTGTTGGGCCTATGCGGGCCAATTTGCAAAAGGAATGAGGATGTCAAAAACAGTAAGAGCTTTTATTGATGTGAAAAAACAGTATTAAAATCCACAGTCTTCCTTTTAGGCTCAACTAGTACTCCTGGTCTTTTGTCTAATGCTAGTTCCTTAGCTATCTGATGGCTCTTCATAAAGATATACTCAATACCTTATTATCTGAGCTGGTGGTGGGTAAATAAACAGTAACACCGGATTCCAATGTTACCGTGGCTCTCTCCCCACCACTCACTATCTGTGCTCACAGCACTGGGGCCTGGCTCCATCCTTTAGCTTGTTTAGCTGAGAGGCTGGGGTAACTGTCAGTAGTTCATTAGAGCAGATGACCTTCTTACCTGGACGGAATGGGAGGGATCTAAGTCAGACAGCCATGGGAGTTAAGGGGCTGAGGGGGGATTTACAATCAGTTACATATAGGTCTAAGATAAATAAGCAGCCAGCCAATGGGCCTAAGGAAGAGCCAACTAAAAAGAAATTCACCACATTCAGCCTCCTGTTTCCTTTCACTGGGCATGTCAGCCTGGGGCCCTCTGAGAAGGCTGCAAGCTCCATCAGATTTTTACTTAGGCAGTCGTTTTCATGGGTAAATGCTTGCCTTCCCTTAGCTTATAGAAAGGACAGCAGAAATGGAGGGTGGGTCTTAGTACAGGCAGACGGAGCCAAGAATAAATTTAAAGACTCTTAAAAACAAATGAGATGCTTTTTGGAAATTAACCTAGAGTATAACTAACTTATGTACCATTTGTACGAATGGTTACTTATGTAACTTATGTACGAATACCCATGCCATCCATTTATTACTGCCTTGAGTCCCTGGGAGTTTCCTACAAAGCCTTTGGCTTCTTTAGCAAAGGAAACGAGGCCCATTCTTGCTCCTGTAGAATCTTTCTCCTCTGACTCTTTAAATCTGTTCATCTGTGTATGGTACATAGGAACCCACAGCCTATCACCCCCCAAGTTGGTCATCTGGGAAAGCCACAACCAACAGTCTGCTTGACAAACCCTCGTTCCCAGGGCCCCTTTCTTAGGAGTCAAAGCCAGGCATGGTCACCTTGACGGTGTTCCGGTCGTTGATGAGGATCTGCTCCTCGTTGATGTAGAAGTAGACGGGCGAGATGATGGTGAGGTTGGGCGCCGACCACTTGTCGAAGTTGATGATGAGCTGGAAGGATATGTCGGGCAGCTTCTGGCAGATGGTGGACAGCACGAAAGCGCAGTTGGCAGGGAAGCGCAGGAAGGCGCCGTCGAAGGTGCGAAAGACACCGCCGCCAGCCGCCAGGCAGTAGGACGTCTTGGTGCTGAAGCAGCCGCGCACCCCGTTGCGCAGTGCGCACTCCTCGTCCGACTTGCACTGGCGCGGGTCGCACTGGATCAGGTTGCGCCGGAAACAGCGGCAGCGCCGCGTGCAGTCGCTGTTCCAGAACAGCTGCTTGGGCTGGAAGAGAAGCCACGTCTGCATTAAACCCAGGCTGTGCTCCGGGCTGGGGACGCAAAGCCCAGTCCCTCTGGACCCTGTGGCACCAGGCCGGACTAAGGTATCTCTAATGATGCTGGGATCTGCTACAGCCAGCAGCAAAGAGGCCGCCTCAATTCAAACCTTACATCAGTTCCATGCGATTCAGGTGCCCAACAATTTGCAATTTAAACTTTATTGGTTTCAATCGAGGAGAACCTCAGAATTGCTATGGCTGGATCGTGGACCCAATCACAGCCAATCCAAGCCTGCAGCTGTTAGAGGGACAAGGTGCAGAGGAACAATATTTGGTAGAAATTTTTTACCAGGGAATCTCACTTCTAACAAGTACAAGCTCCACTTCACAGATGAAATTTAAATTCACTCAAGAATGATAAATTGCCTCTTCAAACCTTAGATAGTGATAACTAACTCTTATGATCAGCCATTTCATCATTTCGCAGTCCTTGCTTTTGGCTTGTATCTAGCCTACGTCTAATTTACTTCTGTTGGAAATTCTTTCATTTCTGTGTGTCCTGAATAGGACATGGCCAGTGAACAGCTAGAGCCCAAGAAAGGAAAGTTTGGGGATTGGGACCACCTGGGTTTCCGTCCCTGCCCTATCTCCCTACGAGTGCCATTTCCAGCACTGTTACTAACCTCCCAGAATGTCAGTTCGCTCACCTCTAACTCAGAATTGATGTCTTACAGGGCAGTTGCAAAGATTAAAGTAAATAAGACAGGGAAAGTGCATTGCCTGGCATAAAGTCATCGCTCAGTAACAGTAGCTGCTGTTACAAGCAGAACCACTCCTCCTTTAGCTGGTGAAGAATTCTATAAAATACCTATAACATAGCATAGCCTCAGTTGGACGCAGCTATTATTTTCTGCTCTTCCCCAAAAAGGCAACGATCTGTAGACACAACTCTATTTAGAGTTTGTATTCTTGATCTTGCACTTGGTCTAGCCTAAGAGTTCAGGAAACTGAAGGACATCAGTTGTAATTGTCCATGTGGTCCCAACTTGCAGACTGTGTGCTGGAGAGGGGGGCACACAATACATTATCTACTGGCTGAAATAGGGGTCTTCAGACAAGATGTTTTACTAGCACAGAAAGGCCTATGTTTCTCTCTGGTCAGTTTTCTGCTTTAAATATAGACCTACAAAAAGCCTGGATGTCAACTCAGGATGTAACTCAGATCCAAGGGTCAACGTCTCCTCTATGAGGGCACTTCAAGGCGTTGTGCCTGATTCTTTCATCCTCAGAGGGAAGCAGTTCCTGGGACCCAGCCTTCTCTCCCTTCAGATCTATAACGTATTCTGGGTGCCAGCAGCCTCACAAATTGACTTCACTTCTCTTATCAGATTTATAGACTAACTGAGTGGATGGTCTGGCCTCTCTCTGATATGAAGTCAGATGTCACATTGGTGGAAAGAGAAAAACACCCTGATGTTCGTGGAGATGATGGTGGGTAAATAACTCATCCACAAGAGAACTTCATCCCGACTCTCGAATCACAGTTAAGTGGCTGGCCTGATGCCACTTTCTTTACCTTAATTAGACATGACGACAGCTGGGTGATTACCCTATAGCTAATGACTAGATAAGTTCTCTTTTTATTTCCAAAGAAATTCTCTTTATAAACAAGCCCCCAGGCTGGTTGAGTTGCGGCAAGTAGAACGTGGATTATTGGTTCTGTGAGTCTGATACTTCCCGGTTATACACTTTTGCCAGAATCCACTGACTTTCTGATGCAAAACTGGTACTAATGTTTATCCCGTAGTTCTAATAGCTGCCAAGAGTTAGGCCATGCCCTTGCTGAGAGTTCCAAGGGCTTTTAAATGCCTCATTTCATTAACGTGTCTGGATTTTTTTATTTACAAAACGTTTCTCACGAGAATCACAAACCAACAATAACAACAGCAGCCACCAATGACTGAAGGACTAGGTGCCAGGTACTAGGCTAGGCACTTGGCATAGATTATTTATGCAATAACCCTACTGAGTTGGTATCATTAGCCACCTTTCATTGGTAGGGAAATGATGCAGCTAGCTCAGTGTCACACCCCCGGCTAGGATGAAACCAGGTGTCATTCCGCGATGCACTCAGGATCTCTGTTAAGGGGTGCATTAGGCAGATGATAGATGGATAACTTTTGGTGAGCCTCTGGGCTGGTGAGCAGAGGTTTAGAAGAGTACTTTTTGAGTTTTGAGCCTGTTTATACCTTCTCCCATATTGTGAGAAAACGGAATTTATTATTATTTTCTCCCCCATGTTGTGCCTTTTCCTTTCAAATAATATTTCTAAGGGCTCATTTCAACATCACTTCTCCCAAGAAGTCTTCTCTTATTAGTTCTGCCATTTTATTTCACTCCTCACCTGTCTCTCCAATACAGCATTTAAATAAATTCTCCACGGAAAATGAAATTGAAGTTAACTTCCGCAATGCTTTTATTTATTCCCACCGTAAAGACAACTTAGTTGTTCTTGAACAAGTCAATGCATCTTTACAAAAAGGAGACGTTATTTATTTTTTGCCTAGTTGATTTCCAATTCAGACACTTTAATTAGATTTCTTTTAAATCCTCCTATTCTTTCTCACTTAAAATTGATTAGCTCTGCGGGGTATTATTTTTCTACTTGTTGATATGCTATTTCGTAATTGTTCTTTTGTTCTTTAAAGTACATTGTTTTTTCTTTCTGCACAGATTTTTTCAGTTCCTTAGGGCAGGGAACTTGCTTTCTCATCCCCTACAATACCACCAGCATAATGATTCACAAATAGCAGATACTCAATTGTTTGCGGTTGTTAACTGTCTACTCACCAGCAGAAGGTTTTGATGTCATTTAAATACAAAACATGCTTGAGGGGGAGCCATGAATTGCCTACCTTTTCTAGGCAAGAGCTTTGTCCTAGTTTAGTATTATGGAACATAAAGAAAAATCACAAAGTCAGAAGAGTAAAATGATTTAGCGAGCTAATATGTTTTTCTGAGAAATCCCTACAAAGGGCCGCTTCATCAGCTCTGAGTGTAAGCCCCCACAGAGAGAGAAGCAGAGGGTGGGATGCAAGGTCACCACAATAAAGCAGTCCGGACCAAACTCTGGGGGACGTCAGGGTGACAAATGGCCTACACAGAGAGGGTATGCTTAGCTATTCTCACAGAGCTTCAGAAGCCAGAAGAGGGAAGGAGGCTCGGCCCAGCCTCAAGCTCCATATTTTCCAGTGAAAAACGTCCTTAGCTAAGACAGCTACAAACGTCAGATTCACAGCCACGGTATTTCCAAACCAGAGCCACATCCAAAGCTTGCTAACTAAGATTTACAGGAGAGGAAATCAGAGGGGCTTGGGCTCAGAAGCAGGCATAGACGAGAGAGAGAAACACAAGGGTGAGTGAGGACTCAGCAGGGCCTGGAGAGGGAGGAGGAGGACGAGGGCTGTAGGTGGGGTGGCGGGAGAGAGGGCCGAGTTGGGGTACGGCCATGTGCTTTTCCAGGCCTGACACTCAGTGTGGGAGGGCACCACCTGCAGCCCCCCCGCCCACGTGCACCGCGCTCTCCCCCGCGGGGTGGCTGATCAGTCTCGCCCCACCGCGGAGAGCCAGAGAGAACCCGCTTCCTGGCCAGCAGGCCCAGCCTGCCCTCCCCGTACCTCGTAGTATTTGCCGTCGGCGTAGCAGCCGCAGCTGTGCGGCAGGATGCAGCTCCTGCCGTTGAGGACGTAGCCCGCGTCGCACTGGCAGCCCTCCACGCAGTAGTGGTTGCAGTCGCTCTTGAGACGGATGGCGGCGCAGCGCGGCTGGCACACGCTCACGCAGCTCTCGTAGTGGCTGTTGGGAGGGCAGGTGACGGCTGGAACAGAAGGAATAAGTCAAGACTTCGCATACCCGCAGGCGCTGTGACTGGCCTGCTCTTGGTGGGCTGCCCTCCGGTCCCCTCCCCGCTGCTCACCAGCGCCTCCATCCGGTCCCAGCACCCAGTGCAGGTGCTGGGTGCTGGCGCCCCACACCTGATCTCTGTCCTCTCTTCAGCCTCCAGTCTGAGAGCCTCTATTTCCTGCCATCTTAAGGCCACCTCCAATATGATCTCCACTTCACTTAGTTAGGCCTGTCACCCGTGACAGGGCACCCACGCTCCCTCCTGCCTTTAGGGCCCCACTCACGTTGACCTCCCTACCCATGGCCCTCTGCCCCCTCTCAACCTGCCCAAATCCCTCGTTCTTCAAGTCCTGGTGGGAGTCCTGTCTTATCCACGCAGCTCCCCACTCTTAACCACGCCAACTCATCTTTACCCTAGAACTTCTTCAGAACCTTTTGTCAAACAAGAGCTTTATCCACAGTAGACCCCGGGGCCCCAGTGCTCTGAGAAAGCAAAGGTTCGCTAAGTGTGGAAACTGGCCCATCAATCGTGTCCTGCCATTTTCCAAATACATCTAGCTGCTTCTGTGGAAAGCCATAGGCTCTCTGGGCCTCAGCTTCTGTACACAGCTCATGGCTAATTGCAAGGCCTTGAGTTTGTGTGCTCAAAACAGTGCCTGAGTGACAGTGTTCAGTAAGAATTAGCCAATCTTTAAAAGGCAGGGTTGCATAAAACGTTTTCCAGGAGACATTATCTTAATAGATATATACCAAAAACATTACTGCTATTACATAACTTCTAACTCTGTTAACACATATGGTATGTATTTTAGGGGGTATTTTATTTCTAAGATTATCTCCTGGAGTAAGACACACTTTTGGAGTGCACAGGTCTATGGATTTTAACACATGTAGATACTCCTGAGGTTATAGGTTAAACCAAATATATTCTCTATTTTTAAAAACACTTAATTTTTTTTTTTTGAGACAGAGTCTCAAGCTAGGTAGAGTGCCATGATGTCATAGTTTAGAGCAACCTCCAACTCTGGGGCTCAAGAGATCCTCTTGCCTCAGTTTTTCTATTTTTAGTAGAGACAGGGGTCTCGCTTTTGCTCAGGCTGGTCTCGAACTCCTGAGCTGAAGCAATCCACCCGCTTCGGCCTTCCAGAGTGCTTGGATTACAGGTGTGAGCCACTGCACCCAGCTAACACTCAGTTTAACAGGTAAGACCTGCATGTAGCAACAAATGAAAACCTTGCAAGTAAAAGTTCAATGAAAAGGCAACCTCTGTTAGCAAATTATAGACAATTCTCCTAGAAATTCTGCATCGGCACCTGTTTGCGTGTGTGCACACAAGCATGGGTGTGTCCCACACCCACTTCTTTATATAAATAAAATAGCATAATATATACACATTTCTATTCATTGCTTTTTCATGACAAGATTTCTTCCATTTAGCCTCAAATTATTGTTTTTGCACTGCTGCTTGGTAGGAGTATTTTATGCATCTATGCTGAGGCTGCAGTAAATATCTCTGTACATACATCTTTGCCCTCATGAGTAAGGGAAGCTGAAGAATAAATTCCCCAGATACGATACAAATGACACTGAGCTGCCCTCTAAAAAGGTTGTACAAATTCATCTTTGATCAGGCTGGGTGAGGTTTGTTTTCCTACGTCCTTGCTAATTGTTCATTACCGCACTTTCTGATTCTTGGGACTATATAAGGTAAAAATGCTGCATGTGCTATCTCTTTATTTAGTTTGCATTTCTTTCTGAGGTGCAACATCTTTTTGATTTGTTTATAATCCATTCATGTGCCTTTTTCTGTGAACTGTCTTTTCATATCCTTTGCAGATTTTGTGTTGTTGAAATTTTTTATTATTAAATTATAAAAGCTCTTTTTAAAATAGACTGAGGTATGTTTTATGTGCTACAAAACGCCATTTGTCTTTTGATTCCTTTTTAAAAATTTTTGTACAATTTTTGCTTTTGGTTATATCTTTGTCATGCAGAGGTGTAAAATTTTAGTGTGATTAAATTTATCAAGTTTTCCCCTATAGCTCTGTTTTGTTTGTTTCTTTGTTTGTTTTTGAGACAGAGTCTCACTCTGTCACCCTGGGAAGAGTGCTGTGATGTCATAGCTCACAGCAACCTCAGAGTCTTGGGCTCAAGCCATCCTCTTAGTTCAGCCTCCAAGTAGCTGGGACTACAGGCTCCTGCCACAACAGCCCAGCTATTTTCTATTTTAGTAGAGACAGGTGTGTGTGTGTGTCTCACTTTTGCTCAGGCTGTCTCAAACTCCTGAGTTAATGATCCATCCATCTCAGCCTCCCAGAGTGCTGGGATTACAGGTACGAGCCACCATGCCCAGCCTCCCTTATAGCTTCAGATACTATGTTCAGAAATATCCTCTCTGCTGCAAGATTACCAAAAAACAAAACAAACAAAAAACCTGTTCTGTTTTCTTCTAGTACTTTCTTTTTTTTTATTTTTTATTTTTTTTTTCTCTTCTAGTACTTTCATAAAACTTTTGTTCTATTAGGATTTTATTCCAGAGTAAAAAAGGAAGGAGGGATTTAGCCTTCTCACAGCTAATTTTTCCTTCATCCCTTTACTATTTAGCCACTGAATAGTAATTAATAAATACACATTCAAATACAGTGATTTGAAAGGCCAGCTTTAATATACACTACCATGTTTCCCCAAAAATAAGACCTACCCCCCAAATAAGCCCTAACAGGAGTTCTATGCATTTGTTAAATATAAGCCCTACCCTGATAATAAGACCCAGTGATGGGCGTGGCTATGCAGATATGCCCTGCATTTCGGCACAGAGAGAAGACATCCCCTAAAAATAAGCCCTAGTGTGTCTTCTTGAGAAAAAATAAATATAAGATAGTGTCTTATTTTCAGGGAAACATGGTATTTCCTCTTTAGCATCTGGACTTGTTTCTGGACTTTATCATCTTTCCACTGGTTGGCCTTTCTGTTCCTGTGCCCGTATGAACTTGTTTTATTTTTAATTGGTTGAACTTATGCAAGTACCAGCATTAACACTGACTGAAGGCCTACAAGACCTTGTAATATCTGGGATGAGGTACCACCAATTTAGAGATGTTCATTATCCTTTAAGGTATTTCAAAAGGGTACTATTTTCCCAACTAGACTGTAAACACATATTTTATCTTTCTGATTCCCCCATGGCTCACAAAACAATGCTGAGAATGTGGCAGATGGTTAAGAAACATTTGGTTCATGAAAACAAACTTTCAAATTCCCAATACTGTTTCCCTGCTTCTCTCTCCCCCATACATGAAGAGCGGGGAGTTGTGGAGTAATGCCCTGGGCTCTGCACCTGAGTTAGGACCATGGTCAAGAATGTGTCTCTGCCACGGCCAGCAGAGCAACTTAGCATTTGTGGCTTGGGTGGGCGGCAAGATGAATGGTTCCCCCTGACCCCCGAAAAGCAATCAACAGAATGGACAAAGGTTTTGGAATCTTCAAAGGGTTTGAAGCCTGGCTCTGCCACTAACTAGCAGTGGCACCTGTCACAGATTGCTTATGCACTTACCCTCTCTAAATGTCTGTTTTCTCATCTATAACATGGGGGCAATAGTATTTATCTCATTAAGTAGCGATCAGGACAATAAAATGACATACAATTTGTAAAGCTCCTCATACAATGGGGCTGGTACTTCAATAATACCTCTGGGACTAATGATAGTAGTTGTAGTAGCAGTAGAAATTGTTTTAAAAAAGAATTTATTAGGCTTGGTGCCCATAGCACATTGGTTATGGTGCCAGCCACATACACAGAGAGCGGCAGGTTCGAACCCGGCCCAGGCCAACTAAACAACTGCAACAAAAAAATAGCCAGGCATGTGGTGGGTGCCTGGAGTCCCAGCTACTTAGGAGACTGAGGCAAGAGAATCACTTGAGCCCAAGAGTTGGAGGTTGTTGTGAGCTGTGACACAACAGCACTCTACCCAGGGTGACATACTGAGACTCTGTCTCAAAAAAAAAAAAAAATTATTAGATGTGCAGATAAATATGTAAGAAAAACCCTAATTATCAAACTTTACATCCAAGACTCTGATAGAAGGTAAAGCAGTGATGATAACCCCCTGGGACTGGCCGCTTAGCATACGTCAGGCACCGAGTATCCAGGGTCACAGGGGCAGCACTGCGTAGCCAGGACAGCACTGTCTCTGCAGCCACTTTCTAACTTACCCGACCCATTGTCCTTAGGAAAGTTTCTTAGTTTCCTCCTCTAGAAAACAGGCCTATGAATAGTCCCTACTTCGCAGGGTTACTGTGAGGATAAATGTGTAAGTACCAGATCGCGCTTAGAACAGGGCCAGGCACATAGTGAGCGCTAAGGAGCTGTCATCTATTTACTATTTTCTTCTCTTACTGTACTCTCACCATCTGGCACTCTAATTTAAGCCCCCTATTAAGGGACTGAAAGAATGATAGACACAGCTAATGAATTTTAGGGAGGGGCTGGTAATTAAGACAATTTACCTCCCCTTCTCTCTCTAAGCCTATTTGTTCAACTTGGGTGAAGAGGTTTTTCCAATGTGTTTACCAATTAGGTAATTGAGTAATAAATTATCCCATTGATAGGAACGGTCCAATCATTGAAAAACACTAGCATTCTACCTTGTTACCAATAAAGCTCAAGTTTAATGGTTTAACCCCATTTCTCCCAAGAGTGCCATCTCTTATATCCCAATGTGTAGATGTGGAGTTGGGTTCATTTTTCGTAGAATGGGAGGTGGAGGGTGGGGGGAAGGATCAGTCCTGCCCTCACTTCCCAGAGGCTGGAGTCCCATGAAAACAGTCACACACTGGCCTGTTCTTGGGCTGAATGGCTGAGCTGGGACTCCACAGCCTGCAGCTTTTCTCTCTCTGCTTTTGAAACTCAAAATGGAAAACCAAGCTGCCTCTCACGGCACCACCCCTCGCCCATCTCCACCCACATCCCATCTTTAGTGTATGGTTTTTTTTTCTTATTTTAGTTTTTCTTTTTGCCATCCATTACCACCACCTTCTCAGGTGCTCTAACTTTGGGATCATTTTCCTGTCCTGACATGCCAAGGTAGGAGAAGGCCTAACTCTCCCGACGATGGGAACAATTCTAAGCTACCTGCTGGTCCTGCCGTGCCAGCTGGGGATATGCTGGTGGGCGGACAAGGCCAAGGTGAAAGACAGACTCGGTTCTGAGTGCCATGGGCAGAGCTCCCCACTACCAGTTAGCCAGTGTGGAGAGAATGTGACCAACGCTTGGCGGGAACATGGAGGAGGGACGAGCACTGGGTAGCTGGTGGAGTGGATAGGAGAACAAGAAAAACCATGCTCACACCCTTTCTCCTTAGCCAAGCTCTGTGGAAGTGGGTTGGTCTTCCTTGGAGGTGAGGTTATGGGGCTGGTTAACTCAATTCCTTTTCCTTCCCATGAGTGACAGAAATTGAGTCCCATCAACTGGGGTGAGAGTTTCTGGCAGCAGTCTCTTAAAAATTAGCCTCCTCTCTGCACTGCCCTGTTTGTTGCCGCTAGAAGGAATGTTTCAGCCCTACATGATGCCTGTCCTCATCCCAGTGCCCCCGAAGGTGGGATGGTAGTGAGCTCAGCTTTGCTGCAGGTAAAGAGGAAGTAACCCTCTCTCATGGATGTCAAGAGGAAACAGGCTGAGCCTTCCCTACCAAACTGCTTCCCATCCTGCACCACGTTTAGGCCTCAGGCTCCAGAGCCTGGCTTTCTGATTTAGAGGAAGGCAAGCTCTCTGGTCCTATGGGCTGATGCCAACAAATCCAGAGTAGTCTGGGGATTTATCTAGAATCAAGCTCTTTTAGAGGCCAGTCTGTCTGTATAGTAACCCTTGCAGGCACCATCCTCCCACCAGGGACTGAGGTTGGATGAAATGGGGTTGGCGTCTATTCACCCCTGAACCCCCTCCCCTGCTTCCTCCACAATCTACATGGACTATAAACCACAAGACTGTTTGGGTTTTTCACCTCAATCTGCCAGGATGAACAAGGGAGTTGATTCCTTGGGGACCCTGCTGCGTCACTTACTTAGAGTTCTTTGTATTCAGGATCAATTTGTAGCTTTTCTTTTAGTTAGAACATCTCAAAGAAATTTACCATAGTTACTAAGATTTGAGATGGGAAAAAAGACCAGTGTGGGTTAGCCAATGACCAGCAATGGTTTCTCCGCCCAACCTTTCCTACTTCTGTGCAGATTATTCCAGTACATAGGACACCAGCAAAGTGTATGGGCTGGGAGCAGGGGTTTCGGGTTAGGCGATCAAGTTGTGACTTTGCCGCAGAGGTTATACGACCATAGGCAAGTTATTTAACTCCTCTGAGTCTCAGTTTCTCCCTTATTAATTCAGTTATTGAGAAGAATAAATGAAATAACGCTGATAAAGTGTTCAGCGCTGGGCTTGGCTCAGACCTAGCCATTAATATAACACCTCCACTTAGCATGCAGAATGTGCCGGCCTTTCAATTCCCTAATTTGATCCTCCTGACTTCTCTGCAGCATAAATGGCATAGGCAGCATTACCCTGGCTCTACGGAGGGGGAACCTGAGCTCCAGGGAAGAAGACACATTGCTCAAGGTCACACAAATCCTTAAGGACAGAGTCAAGGCTAGAATCCAGGGGCTCTAATTCCTTCTATAATGTGCTCTTAATATTACACTATGTGTCACAAGCACAAGGACTGAGGCAGCACAGACATGAATCAAACAGAATAACACACTTAGAGAAGGCACACAAATTATCAACACAAGGATGGCCCCATGAGGTCCTGGAACTAACTAAGTCTTCTCCCGTTCATTTCTTGTTAACATTTTACCATGCACTTGCTGAGTCCAAATGGCATGTATGGTGTGCTGTGCTCTACATACATGATCGTATTTCATTGTCAGGGTAACCCATGACATCCTACAGATAAGGAAATGGGAGGTTACATATCCTGTTTCAATTAACAAACACAATTCCAAACCGTGTACCCTTAAATTGCTTGCTGAATGTGTTTGACTTCTGTGGAGGTGGAAGACGGGACCCCCACACCAATCAAGAATGAGGAGCTGTGCTGGCTTCAGGAGCACCTACTCTAATTGGAACGATACAGGGAAGATTAGCGTGGTCCTGTGCAAGGATGGCACTCAAGAATGAGGATACAGGACAGGCACGGTGGCTCACACCTGTAATACCAGTACTCTGGGAGGCTGCTAGGAAGTTTGCTTGAGGCCAGCAGTTCAAAACCAGCCTGATAAGAGCAAGATCCTGTCTTGACCAAATATAGAAAAATTAGCAGGACATTGTGGTGGGCACCTGTAGTCTGAGCTACTCAGGAGGCTGAAGCAGGAGGATCACTTGAGCCTAGGAATTTGAGGCTGCAGTGAGCTATGATGATGCCACTGCACTCTAGCCAGGGTGACAGATAAAGACCCTGTTTCAAGAAAAACAAACAAACAAAAAAAGAATGAAGAGAAGCCACAGGAGAGAGGACAGGAAGGACTCACAGCAGGACGTGTAATTCCTCCAGCCGGTCACCATGATGCCCTGAGTCTGGCAGGTGCTGGCGTAGTTCTGCAGCCAGTTGCAGGCGGTCTGCACCGCGCCCCCATCAATGCAGGAGTCAAACAGGCAGTTCTTGTAGAAGAAGGCGGGGTTGACCTTGCTGTGGCACTTGGAGAAGCCGGCGTTCTGGTTGGGGATCAGGCCACACAGCTGCTGCACCTTGGAGAAACCTTCCACCTTGGCACAGGAGGGACAGCGGTCCCCACAGCCCACCTGGCAGAAGGTGTCCCTCTTCACCCAGCTCTGCCCAAACTCATTGATGCTCGACGCCAGCAGGCCCATGGGCATCTCCAGGTCGTCATCAGGGTTGCCGTTGTAGCGGCCACACAGGCCGTAGGTGCCGTTCTGCATGCTGCGGGGGACCGTGATGGACAGGAAGGTCTTCCAGTCGTACACGACCTTCAGGCCAAAGTCAGTTTCCACCACCACGTGGAAGCCGAAGGAGAAGATGTTTATCTTGCCTTGTCCCAGCTTCAGGGGCAGATAGAGCCGCTCATCATTGATCTGGAAGAGGAGAGACGAAGTGGAGAAAGATGATTGGCCCAGAGAGTTCCCGACTCTTCCTTGAATGATTAGTCTCTTGAAAGACAAGTCCCAGGGGCAAGTTTGAGCAGGTTGAATGCAGTCCTGGCACGCAGTGCTGTTTATGTCAGTCAACTACCATTATTAGGATTTGAACAGACTTAAACGCCTATCCTCAGTACTCTAATATACCTATTTATTTCAGTGCCTTCTGTTTATGTAGCACTGCTTCCCCCAGGAGTTCAAATTGTTTTCTCCAAGGTAATAAGAATTCAATTAAAGCTGAAACTAAAATACCCAAACCCAGAACTCCTGTGTTTCGATTTCTACCCCCATCCTGGATTTATTTTAGTGCCAATGGATCAGTGTCTTTGGGTTATTTTTTTCTTGAAGGATGACTTTGCTTTGCTGTTGCATCTGCTGGGATGCCACTCTCCACCCAGCAACATCCCTCCTGCCCTCCAGCCCGTGCTCCAGTGTCGCCTCTTCAGCAAGGCAAGATTTTTCCAGCCCGTGCTGACAAGGAATCACTCCCTCGTCTGGGCCCCGGGAGGATGTTGTGTTTACTCCTCTCTTGTTCTCCTCCACCTCTCGCCAAGACCCAGCCTGGCTGCTACTGAAACACACCTCACCGCTGCCTTCGGTTGTGACTGAGTGTGTGAGCAAGTGTACGGTTGCAGAGAAGGACCTTGCAGGAAGGGAAAGGCTGAAGTCACGAGGAGAGGAGATGACAGGCAGGCAAGAATCCCACGAAGGCAAAAAGCAAGTTAGCACAGGTGAAGGGTGGCTGCAGGAAGGGGAAGAGGTGTCTCATTCTCTGGGCCTGGAAGAAAGGGGCTGAAGAGGCCGTGACAGCCACTTACGCGACAGAGTGCATGGAGGGTGGGAGCAGGTGTGAGGTCAGGCCTGGGAGACTCTGGCCTGTCCTGAAAGCTCACAGCTAATAAGCTCAAGGCTGTGGGCTCAGAGGCTGATCTGCACCAGCTGGCTTTTCTGCCAAAGTTTCCTTGCATTCTACGTTCCTTGGCTACCTGGTGTCATGCAGGAGGCAAACCTTGGGGAAGCAATGTAATTGGATGGAGTGAAAGGCTTGAAAATTCTGTCATTGCCAAGAGAACCCTGAGAAAGGAATACCCTGGGCTCAGACAGCTCGGCTTCTCCCGCCTCAGAAGCCCCATGGCAGCTGCCTCCACCCGGCACCACTGCCCAGAGTCTCTCCCAGTGAGTGAGAAATGGAGGGAGGAGGGGGCTCAGGGACAGGAGGGCCGAGGGAAAGGGACAGTCTGTCTGAAACAGCTGCAGAGCTGGAGGGATGGGGAGGAGGCTGCAGAGGAGGACAGGAAGAAGGCTTGGGGAAGGGTGTGGGGAGTGTATTTCAAATACTCAAGTATTAGAAATAAGATGACATATTAGAGTTTTAGGAGAGAGGTTTTTCCTTAAACAGTTCTCTAGACATTTCAAGGTACCCCATGCACCCTACAATTTGCCCCCCATAAGTCTTCCCCAGTGTTCACTTTTCCTGGATGCCCACATCTCATTCTCAGCCTGGCAAATGTGCACTTTGAGGGCTTAGCTCTGAACCGTCTCTTCCAGGCAGCCCTCCCTGAAGCTCCTGGGCTAGCTGGGGCAACCCGTCCTCTCTGCTCTCATAGCCCTTCACAGTACCCTGACCCTGACTGTTAACATCTCTGTCTCTCCCTTGGACCCTGGGCTCTCACAAGGACTGCAGCCGTATTGGATTTATTTTTCTACACCCCAGGGCTGGGCACAGAATAGGCAGCAGTGGAGCTAAACCACACCAGAGTGATGCTCAAAACCTCACTCTTCTCTGATGGCTACTGGACTACAAGTAAGGGATAGACACAGGCCACCAAGGCCCTGAAAACTTCCCCATTGGCCTGAGCTGAGTCAGACTTGGCTGCCTGGAAGCCTGAGGGTGGTGGCAGGAGAAAGGCAACCTGTAGAGCCTGGGGAGAGGCTCCCTTCCGTAGCTCGGCCCCACTCCCCTACTGGTCTATAGATAGCAGGCTAATTTCCAGCTTCCCTTGGCATCATGGATTTTCCCGCGTCCTACAGTGCAGCTGAATGCCCAGAAAGGTCAGAGTCACAGAAGGACCCTGCGTGTCCCAAGGAATCACTTCCACGTCACCCTCTATTTCCGAGACCAGCAGCAGTGACCCGTGCTCTGGGCTGTGTTTTGCCCGGCCCTTTATTTCACACTGTCGCTCTGATGGCCATTATTCTTCAGGCTCAGGGAGAGATGGAGACTAATAATAACATCACGGGAAAAACAAATGCAAATCATTGAATAAGCAGATCCTGTGATGCATATTAATAATTCAGAGTAACTGCTAAATCTATCCCCCAAGCCCCAAAGAAAAGAACCTTCAGTGCAGCCTGAACTTGGTCTTCCTGTCAAGGGCTTGAAAGCTACAATGTACTCTGTTGCCAGCTTGAAAACTTAGAACATGCAGGTGACTTAGAAAGAAGGACCCTGACAAGGAGGCCACTTGTCCTTTAATCCATTCCTCTGTGATGCTCGTGCAGGTTGAATTGTGTCTCCCACTGAAAGATATAATGAGGTCTTAACCCCCTATATCTGTGAATGTTGACCTTGGAAGAGGTAATACAGCTAAGATGAGGTTATACTGGATTGGGTAAGACCTAACTCCAATGAATGTGTCCTTAAAGGAAGAGGGAGATTTGGACACCAAGAAACAGAGGACACAGAGGAAAGGAGGCCAGGTAAAGACAGAGGCAGAGACTGGGGCTATGCTGCCACCAATCAAGGAGCCCCAGGGACTGCCTCCACCCTGGAGAAGCCAGGACAGATTCTCCCCTAGAGCCACAGAGGGAGCATGGCCCTGCCTTCACCTTAACTTTGGACTTCCAGCCTTGAGAGCTGAGAGAGAATAATGTCTATTGTTTTAAGCCATTCAGTTTATAGAATTTTGTTACGGCAGCCTTAAGAAACTGACACATGCCTTCTCTATCCACTGCTCTAAGTGAAGGACTCAGCTGTGTGGTTCTCTTGGCTCTTGATGTTAGCAGAGGGCATATCTCCTGGAATTAAAGCAGGGCACATGCCTGGAAGGAGAGCCCACCCAGGGCTTAACCCCACAGGGCCAGGGAAGGATGAGAGTAAGGAATCCCTTACTCTGTAGCAGAGAGAAGGGCCAGGCTGAGAAAAGAATCAGTGTTCCTGAGGATGCACCAGCCTATCTGTGAAAGTAGCTGGGGACAGGTCAGCAAGTTACAAGCGCAGCCTCAAGTATCCATAAAGCTGAATGCAAAGAGCATGTCACGGGGCAGAAAATAAAATTCATGTAGATGGGACAGGACCTGTGGACAGATTCTATTTGAAAAGAAAGGAAAAATCCTGAAATGTAGGAAGGTGCCAGAGTGTTAAATGTCAAAAAGGCAAGTAACTACATGGAAATTAAAATTCTAAGGGTGGAAAGAGCTCATTTACGGAGAAGAGGACAAATGTGATGCGAGCCACATGGACAAAATGATCGATAGATTTGTTTTAACATACAGTGAAAACAGAGGAGAGGGAGGTCATTATGATGGGCAGTTCCAAGTACCCAGACGTTTGCTAGATATCTTATGTGGCTGAAAAAAAAGCATCAGATATGGTCCTAACTTGCCTACGTGGCAATTTAATCTCTCAGACTATTGACATGGTAACTGGCACTGTGATGAAAGTCACAGGAACCTTGGAAGAAAGGGGCCATTCTGTCATCTCATTCATTCACTGGAGTGTCGCCAGGCGCAAGGCACTGTACTTTGATTCAGCCAAAAGATGGATTAGGTATGGTCCCTGCCCTTAAGACGTCCATGATCGGAATCAAGGGCGTTAGACATGAAGATCATGAAAAAATACAATATGATTAATGCAATAACAGACGCCAGAGTAAGCGGTGATGAGACGTGCGGAGGAAAACAATTGGGATTTAGGGTCATAATAGCCAAGAAAGGGAAAAAGAATGGGCACAGTGGGGTTGCTGCCTTCGATGCTAAGAAGGCAGATTCCCCAATAAACACTAAAGGGAAGATAATTCAAGAAGCTTGGGGACCTCTGTTTGTCCGAAAAGGAGGGTGTGAAATCCCAAGGAAGGAAAGAAAACCATATAAGTGCCTGGGGAGCTCTAGTTCACTTTAGTTTAGCTCAGGATTTTTAAGAGAGGGCATACAAGATAAAGGGTCCCCTCAGAGACAGAAAAATTATGGCAGACCTGGGAGAATAATGTCAAAAAGCCAGCCCCCTAACTCAGCTCCCTGGAAAGCAAGCACGCAGGCTTCTGGCTTCCTGTCAGGCTCCAAGACATGGCCGAGGCCTGATGTGCAGAACTTCTCACCCCTTCTATGCCTGTCTTCATGGTCAAGTGCTTTGTGGGTGGAAAGGGTGGGTAGGATAGAAAGAGATTGCTAAAGCCGGTGAGCAACAGGATGGAAGGTGAGGCCTGGTGCTCCACATATGAGACTCATGATCCCTGTGGTACCCACAGGGAGACTGGGAGAGAGGGAGGGGCCCGCACAGGATAGCACTGTGATCTCAAGAAAGGGAAGGGGGCTGCTTGGGACAACAGCACCCCTTAGGGAGGCCTAGTCTGTGCTAGACATACGATCTTTGTCACAGATGGAGCAGCCATGCTAGCAAGTGACTGTGCAAAGCCACACAGCGGTTGCCGGGCTGGAACTCTAATCCAGGTCTGCGCTCTTGCCAGCATACTCCTCTACAATGGGAAAGCCATCTTTCAAGAGCTGGCCCTGCTGGTGTACGATAAAGTGACAGAAAAATCTGCAGGCCCTCTCTCTGCTGTCAGATACTAAGCTCTTCTTTGGATTCTGGACCCACCTGATCCAGCAAGTCTTTCTTGCTGACCCCTGTCCCCTGTCCTGATGTCCCCACCTGAGGTCACTCACCAACACAGTGTGCTTGTAGGCCCGGTGAATCACGATGCTGTAGCCAAATACAGTCACATCCACCTGCTTGACCCACAAGGCCAGGGATGGGTCCCGGTCCTCATTCTTGGCTGTGATAATGAACTTGGGGAAAGAGTCTGAGCTCGGCCTGTTTCCCGTGGTGCACAGGGTGAGGGAGCAGCTGGTCTGGAAGTCAAAGGGGAAGCCATCGAAGGTGAGGTAGTGGCCGTAGCCCGAGACGATGCAGGAGGCGTCGGTGCGGGGCTGGCAGTAGTACAGGCCGCCCTCCTCCATGCAGAACTCATCATCCTTGCAGGGAATGGTCTCACAGTGGACGCTGTTGTCCGTGCCATTGCAATAGCAGAAGATCTGGCAGTCCAGGTCCACCCAGAAGGTCTCATTAGTGGCAAGTTGGTGCCCCTCGAAGTTGCAGCCACACTCGCTCCGGGTGACGCACTGGCTGCCCAGCAGGGCATAGCCCTCGTCACACTGACACCCCTCAGAGCAGGTATCCACACAGATGGGGCCCAGGGCCAGGGTCTCACAGGTCTCCGTGCAGGTCACACACTCCTCAAAATGGCTGTTCTCGGGGCATTCCAGAGCTGAGGGTGGTCAAGGAGAAGAAAGACGTGAGACAAGGACAGAGGTCAGAGACGGAAGTGTGTGTGCATGTGTATGTGTGTACTCCTTGTACAGTGAGCACCTTGGATGCTGTGATCTGAGGCTCAGCAAACCCCTCACTCACATGCTGGGACACTTATCTTTCTTGTAGAAGGCTCTGAATCTGCAGAGCCCATGTCGAGCACCTCCGATGTGCCAGGCACCGTCCTGGGCCCTTTGTGTACCATATCTCAACAACCTGGAAAGTCAGGGAAAACTTGTCCCTCTTATCTTATAGGTGGGAAACTAAAGGTCAATGATTTAACTAGATATAACTAGTAAGTGCCAGTGAGGGACTCAAGTCCAGTCCTCCAGATGTGAGGCCTGGAGAAGGAGTGTGGCGTGCCAGAGGAAACAAGAGCTTTGGGGCCGGAGAGACGGGGATCTGACTTAACTCTGGCATGTGTTGGAATGTCCCTGAGCTTCAGTCTTCTCTTTCATTATCTAAGAACCACAGTCACCTAGCAGGGTCGTTCTGAAGATTAATTATCTAAGACATTAAGTCCATGGTAGGGTCTCAACAAACAGTATGCCCTTCCCCTCCTTACACAAACATGGATGAGTTTTCACTCTACAAACTGACTTGTTCTCTCCCTTCATCTTTCCTGGTGCCCTCTGGTTGGCTGCTCCCCACCGTCAGCACATGGTCACCCCCCACCTCCTCTGCTCACTCTTCCCCTGCCTGGACCATCCACCACAAAGCCAAATCCTACCCAGCCTTCAAAGCCCATTTTAGACTGCACGTCCTCCCTGAATCCTGCCTGGGTAGATCAAGTTCCAAATCCACAGCACACACAAAGTTCTCAGCATGTGCTGCTCACTGTGGAGCTCTGGGTAAGCGTCTCATTTCTGTCTGTTACCCTGATTGCTCACAATTTGACAGCGGCACAGGGGAAATCCCCTACAAGTCTGAGATCTGAGAAGGTCTACTGGGAAAATAAGATCTCTCCTCCAAAACTTTCTTGGGCTCTACGCATACCATCATGTCTTAATGGTGTTTTACAATGCAAGGACATAAAGGACACTACAGAGACATAAATTGCACGGCAATAATAGCTCTGCCCACAAGTACCAACTCCACAGTTCTGCTCTGCACACTGGCAGCCAATCTTTTTTTCCTCTGGGCTGAAGGACTATCTCCTGTTGACTACTGTACCACACAGCTGTGGAGCTGAAGGCTAGTTCAGCAGGGATTATATATGTCCATCTACAGGAATTTTCACATTTGTCTCTAAATTATGAATGTGCTAACACCGAGTACAGATTTATGATGATAGCAAATAACACGACTTATTTAAATGGCTCTCCCTGTATGACTTACTGTGTTGTCTGAATTTGTCTGAAAGTCTGGAACATACAGACGTGGGATAATAAAACTTCCCGTAGGCCCGGAAATGCCTCTGTGAAATTACTTAATTGGGCAGCCTGGCTCTGCCATGGAGGGCTGGTTAAAAATATCTGAACAGAGAAGCTCCAGTTGTCTCTCTCTAGGTTCAAAGAAGACTGTGTTCCTGAAATGCAGCTATGGCCCAGTCCGGTCTCCATTCTGCAAGACCCTGACCAGATGAATCTCTTGGTACCTGGAGATGTGATTGGTCCAGGGTGCACACACCAGTCCTTGCCAGACAGTATACAAGGTCTGCACAGGACATCCTGGGGGCTGTCTCAAGTGGGAGCCCTGGCCCTCCGCCCAAGGAAGCCATGTCCCACGTGGCTGCTTCTGCCCACATCTCTCTCTAAAAAGCCCCTTATAAGAGCTTCCTTTAGCTGTGCTGGCCCAGAGGAGGGATTCTCAGTAACCATCATATGTGGGCAGAGAGGGAGCACCACCATCACGCCCGCTAAGCTGGCACACACAGTGTCACCAAACTGCCCCATTCAGTACAAAACAATCCAGAAACATTCCCCACCAGGCAGCAATCTAATGGGATGGCAGCGACATGGCCTAGCCACAGAACAGATTTGGTATGGGGGAGACTTGGTAATCCTGTACCGGGAATGACACACAACTAGAAAGCATGGCACGGGTGCCGGACCAGAAACAGTGTTGGGTACGTTGGAGACGGGATAAAAGACCATGCTGGGGGGTGGATCTCAAAAGGCTCTGGGTGCTCGCTTCAGCAGCACACGAACTAAAACTGGAACCATACAGAGATTAGCATGGCCCCTGCGCAAGGATGACACGCAAATTCGCGAAGCGTTCCATATTTTAAAAATAAATAAATAAAAAGGCTTTGGGAAAGTATTATGAGGTCCCATAGACACATGGCCACTAGAAACTGGGGAGTGTTCCTGCAATAGGTGACTTTAGGAAACCTAAATTCCAGCTTTGGGGGCACAACACCTGCTATGAGTCCCTCCCCAGGGGCAGGGAGGGTTCACCAGGGATTTGACTGCCCTTCTCTGAGATGACAGCCACCAACCCCTCTACTTGGTCCTCAGACTCCCCAAGCTCAGAAATGAGAGGTTTAAAACGATGTACGCACACGTGTGTTTTTTAGTTATTAGCTCTGACTATTCAAAACGCCTAGAGGCAAAGCCAGGAGACCTGAGATCAGTGGGTACAACTTGCCCAGAGCTTGTTTTGTAATAACAACCCCCACCAAAAGGAAGGAGGGCCTCTCAGAGTAATGGCTGAGTCCAGCCTGGGGCTGGGAAGATTAAGAAATGAGATTAAGAAATGAGCATCTTGTTATCTCCTGAACTAAGAAAGGGCTTTAAAAAAAATGATGACGGTGTGAGGAAAGGGCACAGCGGGCAGTCTAAAGGGGCTCCAGGCCAGAGCTGGAACAATGTTAACACAAAAAATAACTAACACATGTAATATGAAATCTAAACCACTGGACAAAATAGGAATCTATGATAAGATGATTGACAGGCAGAGAGACAGACAGACACCCAGACGGGTAGATCACCAGACAGACAGAAGGAAAGGACACTTGTCACATAGTGACCACAGCTGACTGGCCAAGGAGGAGGATGGGCCAGGGGCAGAAACCGCCAGTCTGTAATCCTCACAGGAAAGATGGATACGTGAAATAATCAACAGTGCCGCTAAATCAAGGACGGGGACTTAGAGGAAGAGCCGGGTATTTGTGTGATCTTAAACCGTCTCCCCACGGATTGCTTATTAATTGCAAGGGGAAAAACCCAGTAGCTGACAGCGGAGATGCTGGACAACACCCTGCCCAGGGGATCACTGTGCATGTGGCCCACAAACGGTGCTTGGCAGCGCGTGTGCTGTGAGGCCACGAGAACACCACGTGTCCCCTGCACGAGTGGCTGTGTGAGGGTGTGCAGCTGACGCTTATGGAGAGGACGCATCAAGACCAAACGGAGGGCCATGCTATTATAAAAAGGAGGAGGCTGTATTCTTCAAAAATGGCAGTGTCATAAAAGGAAAGAAAACTGAAGAGTTGTTCCAGGTGTGGCAATGAAGTGCAGCATGCAGCCCTAGACTAGGTCGGCAGTAAGGCCACCAAAAACAAAAAAAAGCCATAAAGGACACTACTGAGTCAAGTGACAAAATTGGGAGATGGATGTAAAATTGTTGTGTCAACGTTACACTTCCCAAAGCTGGTAACTGTACTGTGGCCACGTAAGTGATAGCCCTTATTCTAAGGGGAGACACAGTCCGTATTCAGGGGTAAAGGGGGTGATGTCGGAGACTCGCTCTCCAATAGAAGGTGGAAAGGAAGAAACAGAGGAAGAGAGAGGGGAGGGAATGATAGAGAGAAGAGAGAAAATGTTACCAAGAGGTCAGTCTGGGTAACAGGCGTACAAATTTCTTTTATGGAATTTTGAAATTATTTCAAAATAAAAAGTTTGAAAAACAAATAAACGCAGACGGGAAGAAATACAGCAGAAGACATGAACAGAGGCGGGGAAGAGAACTTTCATGGTGGGGATGGCTTTTCATATCATTCCTCCCTGTGGCCTCCTCCATACCCAAGGGTGTTACATATCAGGTCTTCCCAGCAATTATTCTAATTACTACTAGTAATGCCACTGCCCTGCTGAGAGGTCAGATACTCTGGGGACAAAACAAAACCTAGCAAAACAAGACTCTCTTAATACTCATTGTCAGCTCTGCCCCAGGGAGCAGTGCTAATCTCCACACCCTGAAAGGCACCCCAAGTGATCACTGCCTATCGACCTGAATGGGGCTCTTCTTTGCCAAGGGAAAGGCCATCACAAAGACTTCTAGTCCTTTGACCTGGTGGTGCCTGTCCCCTTTGCCAGATAAAACCTCAAGTCAACCTGGTGACTTGCTGGCTAATTGTTCTACATGGAGAGGGACCGTGCAATTAGAGACAAAAAGACTCGAGCGATGCTCAGTGTGGGCACTCTACCCAGGGTGACAAGGTGAGACTGCCTCAAAAAGAAAAAGATGGAAACAAAAAGAAAGGCGAGAAAAGGCCTGGACTGGTCTCCACGCCGGAGGACACCTCTACCTAGGGAAGGTGCACAGCGAAATTACATCGCCCTGTGCTCCACCCACCTGGAGAGGGAGTCCTGAGTAAAAGGGTCCAATGTGGCCCCTATATCCCCCACCCCACGGGGGCCCCAACTTACGGCAGAATTCATAGGTCCGCCAGGGCCCCACCTCCACGTCGGCATTCTTGCAAGCGCTGGCATACCGGGCCACGGCGTCACAGAGCTCTGACTCGTTGCCACCACTCTGGCACAGGCGGAAAAGGCAGGTACGGTAGTAGGCGGTGACGTTGACCACCCCGTGGCACTCCAGGAAGGAGCTGTTGGAGGGGTCGTTGATGATGCCGCACCTGGAGCGGCTCCGGTAGAACTTGAGCAGCTCCGAGTCGTTGTTGCAGGCCTTCAGCAGGTCCCCGCACTCCCCGTTACAGATCTCCTCGAAAGTGGTCCAGCTTTCCAGGAACACCGCCAGGTTGTCCGTGCACTTGCCATTGGGGAGGCAGAACTCATCACTGGCGTTCGCATTAAAGAAGCCGCACAAGCCCCCGGTGCAATTGAAGTAAGCGGTGGACAGCCGGATGTACAGCAGACCGGCGTCTGAGTACTGCACGGCCACCACGCCCTTGGACTCCACCGTCGTGCTGTTCTTGTTTCGATAAATTTCCAGCTTCCCCGAAGGATGGAAAAAAGGCAACTCCACTTCCTGACCATTCAGCTGAAAAATCAAATCACCCTCCTCAATTCCAGAGACGCACAGAGTGCCCACCATTTCCCAGGCTATGGACGGAAGGCGTGGCTGTGCCCCATGACTGGCCCTTTGGGAAATACAACACAGACACCAACCGTTTTTTCGAAACACCAATTATTCTTTCCTGGGCTTCTTTGTTTCTTTCTCTTGGGACGTCCCTGATCCGACCCATTTGTGCTCTTTATTTATCTAGACCCTAAGCTAACCCCAAACACACAATACTGAAATGGTAGCAAAGCTTGTCTTAGATACACAGCTTCCTCCAGCCACCTGACATCTCCGCTCAGTGCCTTTTGCAAATGGATCCCCTTCTTCTCCACCTTTTGGGATCCTTCTTCCCCTTTTCCATCTTACTTTTCCTGCGTTCCAGCTCGTTGGGGGCTGAGAGCGTGTATGTGGCTAATGATCTAGCTGTCCACCCCCCTATCTGCCTCCTGCTAGCCTTATTTGTTAATCTCTGCCAGTGCGGCAGTGGGAATGGAAACAGCCCTTTTGGTTTGTGATGTGTATTTTACAATCTCCTTGGATGCCAATGTGTTGAATTTTGTTTTCTAAACTAGACTTTGTGTGATATCATGTTGGGCTGGGAGTAGCGGGTTCCCCTCCCCCACATCCTAGCTCTGCCACAATGCACAGCAGGACGCTCACTCAGCCCTGGGGGACCTTCATGTGAAAACAGGGAGTTGCACTAGCTGAGTCCCAGGGGTCTTTCTAGAACTAATGATCTAGGCATCTGGATGCCTACTGATGGGTTTTTCAGAGCTTGTTAGAGGAGTAGGAACCACCACAGCAGGCACCCCCTACGTTACCCCACGTAGACGGCCATCTGCAGGTATGAGAGTTAGTACAGCACAAGGGTTAAGAGCACAGATCCTGGAGCCGGCCTGCCTGGGCTTGAATCCACTTCCTGGCTGTGTGTCCCTGGGAAAGTTACTTAACCTCTCTGTGCCTCAGTATTCTCACCTGTAAAATGAGGCTCATAAGACTAAGCGTGACACTGCTTATGAAGGGCTTAGAATAGTGCTTGGCACGTAGCAAGAGTTCCATAAGTTATGTGCTATCATGGAGAGCTAGTCTTGCTCTATCCATCTAACGGGGGAAATCCAGCTTCACTCCACTTCTCCGCCTCACAGAGTCTAAGTGGGCGCCGATTGTTAGCAAACGGTTTCGCTCTGGAGCCACCTCCTTCTTAGAATCCGCTCACAGGCAGAGGCAGAAAGGCCAACCTGAAGAGAAAGGCAAACTCTGGCTCCTTGGCTCGGCGCGACTCAGCAGAAAACCCTCCGGGGAAGAAGGAGTCTTACCTTGACTTCCGCCGCCCCGACTCCTCCGACCTTGACCTCCTGCTCGGCCACCAGGATGCGGACGCCGCGCAGCCACTCGGGCCCCGCGTCGGGCTTCTTCTTGTTGATGTCGATTTCTAAGTACTCCGGGCGCTCGGGGCAGGTCTTGAGGAGGGTGTAGGAGAACTCGGACGGGAAGGCGTAGGCGGCGCCGTCGAACGTGTGCAGCACCTGGTTCTGGCTGAGCAGACACACGGTCTCGCGCTTGGGGAAGCAGCCCTGGTAGCCGTCCTCCACCGCGCACACCTCCCCGCTGCGGCACGTCTTGTTGAAGCAGTACACGTCCCCGCCCTCCTCGCATAGGCACTGCACCGTGCAGTTGGCCGTGGCCCAGAAGAACTCCCCCATGGTGTAGTAGTGGCCGTTGAAGTCGCAGCCGCACTTGTGCAGCGGGACGCACTGGCTGGTGCTGAGCACGAAGCCGTCGTTGCACTCGCAGCCCTCCGTGCAGGGCGTGGCGCAGTTCTGCGAGGCAGTCAGGTCCGAGCACGTGTCGGGGCAGCTGCTGGTGCACACCGAATAGTGGCTGAAGCTCGGGCACTGCACGGTGGACACTGACGCGGGAAGGGAAGAGAGCGCGACAACAAGGTGAACGGACCCCGAGTGCTAAGCGGCCCGAATCCAGCCAGCACAGGGGCCGGGAGAAAGATCGCCCCCTTCTGGACCATTTAGCTCCTACAGCAAGGGCCAGGCAGCCGCTCACTGGGGAAGAGAGACCTTTGGGGCACCTGCAAAGTGCAGGCCAACTGCTCTCCTGGTGACTACTGAGCAACGTGGCTGCGCTGTGAACTTTCATTCTACTTTGCTCCCTTGGCTGAAATTAAACTTCCCGTTGCTGTCCTTGCTACACTACTGATTACTCAATATAGGTTTATTATTTGGTGATCTACAACCCTCGAGAACTTTTAGGAGCTTCAACTGATGGACATATAAATGGATCTGATTTTAAAGAGCGTGGCCCATTCTTAAATGGAAATAAATCCAACTTCCAGGAGAAGTGAAAAATGTAACCATTAGAGGAGTAATTTGAAAACGTGAAATTTCTAACAGGGAGGTACTTAAAATACCTAAGCGTGACCAAGGAAGGCTGTTGGGGAATGAATTCCCTGGGATATTAAAAATAAGAAAGAACTCTGGCTATCTGCAAAGAATTTCTGTGCCTGTGTCTCCGGAAGACTGCATCAGAATAAGATGTCTTCTGAAGGCCCTTCTGGCCTTAGAAACTTTCCAATTCTTATTGTAAGTACATCTGAGACTATATTAAGAGCATGAGTCTGGCTGAATCCAATAGGCAGGGGTTCAGGGGCCTAGCAAGCTACCTCTCTGAATTAAATATTTCCATCCCACTAAAAGGAGAGAAATGTGGAAGATGGAAAAGGGGGTATTCATAGGTCAAATGTCAATTAGACAATTTGGCTAAGGATCAAAAGGAAGCTGGGTTCACTTTCAATTAGAGTAAAAACATGGATGTGTTGCCATCATAGAGGCTGGACAATCACACGGCATGAAAAATAGACTGGCTTAGTCATTTGGCCAGTACTCTAAGAATTGAATCTGATATATGATGATTTACTGAATCCAACCTTACTTCTAGGAAGAAATCCCCCGCTGGCCTTGGAACTTACAGAAAGTGTTTTGTTGTTGTTGTTGTTGTTGTTGTTTTCAATTTTTGGCTGGGGCCGGGTTTGAACCCACCACCTCTGGTACATGGGGCCTGCGCCCTCCTCCTTGAGCCACAGGTGCTGCCCTTTACAGAAACTTTTCAATCTGCTCACCCCTGGAGCACTCAAATGCATGTATTACATTTTCTATTTACTCATATGGAGAAAACCAAGGACCCAGAAGGAAACAAAATCCATTTGTTTGGTTTTGAATTTTACATAATAGGAGGAGAAAAAGGGGCGTAAGTGGGGTAGAGATAAAAATAGACACAAGTGGTACAAAATGCTTATTCTGAAAGTATAGTTCAAAAGAGCCTGGATCTTCCCCAAAGTTTGGGCTTTTCCTAACCATTCTTCACATTCATTTCAGAAAAAAAGGGGCTCCTTTATTGGAATACCATACCCTGCAGCCCTTTCTTCGACCAGCAGCAGTGGGCCACAAACCCTAGAGGGTCTCAAGGTGGAGAAGAAAGGGCCAGGGGGCAATTGTGGCAGGTTCAGTCTGGGAGGCGAACTATTTTCCCAAAGGCTGATTCTCATAAGCCAGGCCAGTGACTGCATTTACTCAACAGCCACAGAGCCAGCCACCTGGCTCTGTTAACCCCCCATCCTCGCTCAACTCTGGGCTTGCCGTCCCCTGCTACGGGGAGGGGCTTCCTCCAGCCACGCCTTTCCTGCTCGCATTCCATGTTTCCAGACCACTGACGCTCACCAATGGGTTCTTGTTTCCTTTCTAAGATACTGGGTGGGGAGCAAAGTAAAGATCCTTTCACAGTTTATTCTTTATGATATTTCAACCTCCCCCTCACTCTCGGGCCACAGGCTTTAACAAGGACATTTGCGGGAGCACCGGAAGCCTATCCCTGCCCCCCACGCAGGGGCAGCCATTCCTAGGGACGGGACACCAGCTTACCACACCCAGTCTGGATTCGCCAGTCTCCGATTGGAATGCCCAGGCCTTGGCACACGAGGGCGTAGGCCTGGATGGCTTGACAGAGGAGCGTGCCATTGTCCCTTACGCTGCACAGGTCGTACACGCAGCTGTGGACAAAAGCTGTGAGGTCCACGACAGTGCTGCACTCCCACAGGGGGCCATCCGTCTTGTTGAGGAAGCCGCAGTAGTCAGAGCCAAAGTAGAGGGCTTCCGTGGTGGCATCACACTGAGTGCAGTTGTCCACACAGCCGGAGTCACACTTCCAGTCCGCGTGGTAGACTCTCCAGCTCTCTCCCAGATCCAGGACGGACATGGCCGGCCTGCCGTCCGGACGGAGGAAGTCATCCAGCGGGTTTTTATTGTAGTTCCCACAGAGCCCACAGGTGGAGTTTAAATAGGAGCCTGGGATGGAAATGGAGGCGTAGTGCTGGCCATCAAAAGTCACTAAGAGCCCAAAGTCCGTTTCCACGGCAGTAGACATGCCACTCTGGTAGATTTTCACCGCCCCCAACTCTAAGGTGACGGGCAAAGAAGTCACCAGGTCATTAACCTGCCAACAACAGTAATAGTGAAAGGCAGGTAAGCACGGGCCCAGGCAATGGGTTCCAGCAGAGGTCAGGAAGGGAGGGCAGAGCAACTGCGAGCCAGAGAGAATGGCCACCCAGAATGTCCAGGCTCCAGGGGGCTTACCTCTTATTAAGGCAAAGGACTGAGGCAGTTCTGGTGAGCAAGTTGGTTGTGGGCCAGCCTGAGCACTGTGCATTTGGGCTGAGAGAGCTATGGCATTTCTAGCACGATTACCTCCTCTACCGGGTCATCAGCCCTTCCTGCCGGTTCTGGCTAGCTTCGTCTTTTATTCAAAGACTGGACACCTCTCTTTCCCTCCTTATTCCTCCAAATACCCATTCTTTAAGTCTCAGCTTTAGTCACATGCTTTCCCTGACCCCTTCAAGACCCTTACGGCCCCTCCTGTCCCTCCTCCAGCTGGAAGGTGGGCTCTGTCTACTGTGGGACACAGTTCAGCTTTGAGGCCGCCCTGTTGCACTCTTCTCTGGTTTTACCCTGTTACAGCCTCATACCAGGACACTACCTCATGTAATCATTGAACAACAACAAATCTGAACACCTGGTAGGTACCAAGCACTATGTCAGGAGCTGAGAAGTGAAGGATTAAGACACATAATTGCCTCTGCCCCTCCAGGAGGTCCCTGTCTACTAAAGAAGTCTACACAGATATTTCGGGTATACTGTTTTAAACATGAGTCAATAGATGATGCAGTAAGAGAACAAAACAAACATTTAATCCAGCCTGGGGGAAGCACCCAGCACTGACTCACAGAGGCAGCTGAGTCTGAGCCAGGTCTTCAAGGGTAAACAGCAGTGGCCAAAGGAAGAGTGGGGGTGGGGCAAAGAATTCCAGGGGAAGAAAATAAAGGCAGGGGGCGGTGCCTGTGGCTCAAAGGAGCAGGGCACCCGCCCCATAGGCTGGAAGTGGCAGGTTCAAACACAGCCCCGGCCAAAAATCGCAAAATAATAATAATAATAATAATAATAATAATGAAGGCAGGGCGGGGCTTGGAAACACCTGTACAGGTTGAAGGGCAGTCAGGGTAATAGTGGACTGCAGGGGGCAGGAGTGGCTGGAAATGAAACTGGAGACACAGTCAAACTGCAGACTCATTCATTCTGCAAATAGCTAATTAGACCTTTCTATGTGCTAAGCACTGTTCTAAGTGTTGGAGATTAGCAATGAGTGAAATAGGCAGAAATTCCTTAGGGAATTTATATTTTATTGTAGCTGAGTAGACCAACAACTAAGAAAATAAATGAGTGAAATATTTATGTCAGACAAGTGTCAGGAAATGCTAAAAAAAAAAAAAAAAAAAAAAGGACCAAGGGAAAGTATTTCTAGTTTTAGATAGGATGGCCAGGGAAGGCCTCCCTGGAAGGGGACATCTGAAATGAGGACCAAGCCATGCTGTTAACTCAGCTCACGAGGAGGGAACAGAGGACCTTGAGGTGGGATCGTACCTGGTGCTCCTGTGGACTGCAGGGTGGGAGAGAGAGTGTGGCTGGAGCATTGACCACAGAGGGCAGTGGTCAATGATGCCAGAGAGAACCACCATCAGAACAGAACAGCAGGGCCGGTCAGCCACGGTAAAGACATTGGCCTCTGCAGCCAGAGAGGGAGAGCCCAGGGAGTGTTTAGAGCGAGGGCTCAGCGCCACCTGACTTTTGCTTTAAAAGAACAGCTCTGGCGTCTATATTGAAAACAGATCTTGGAGGGCTTATTTAAGCCATGTTAAAAAGAAAACAAAACAAAACTCGGTTTCCTATTCTGTAGAGAAAGCCCCTGAAGGCTTTTAAGCAAGGGAATGACACAGTCGGATTTACATTTTAGAAATTCCATTCTGTCCAGCATGAAAGATTTATTGAAGTATGTCAAGGTTAGAAGCAGAGAAACCAGACAGGACACTGCCACAGAAGTCCTGAGGGGCACTGAGGGTGAGGGCCAGATTAGACACAGACACCAAAGGGAGGGACAAGTATCTACGGAGGACACTCAGCTGGACCTGGTGGGTTTTGCACTGGGGAATAAGAAATGGGGGAAGGATCAGGAGTAAAACTGGGTGTCTAGGTCTCATGAGTAATGGCTTGATAAGCCTCTGAGAGTTGATTTTGTTTTTCACACTTACAATGCTAAACACCTATGGACACTCACGTGTTGGTCTGAGATGGAAGAACTAGTCTCAGAAACAGCCCTCAGAGGGGCTTAACTGTAAGTGTACATAAGCTGTCCTGGCCCCATTCTTGTTTCTGGCACATGGAGAAAAACAAGGGTCTTACCTGGCAACATTGTTGCTAAGTTCTGAGCTGTTTAGGAAATGAGAGAATAGACTGTCCATGGTTCGTGAGATTCACCATGGCAGGTGCCACTGTGCCTCTCTTGTCTCTAGAGATTAGCAGTTGGCCTCACCAGAATCACCCCAAATCATGGTACTATAGGCTTTTGCTACCTGTACCTCTAAACTCTTCCAGCCTCTATGCTAACTCTTCTATTACCCAGTTCCAAAGCTAGTACTGTATTTTAAGGCATTTATTACGGTAGCACCCCACTCCTGGTGCCAATATTCTGTCTTTGTTTGGGGTGCTGTAATAAAATGCCATAAACTAGGTGAGTTATAAAGTACAGAAATTTATTCTCACAATTCTAGAGGCTGGGAAGTCCAAGGTCAAGGTGCTGGCAGATTTGGTGTCTGGTAAGGGCCGAGTATCTGCTTCATAAATGGCCCCATCTAGCTGCATTCACACATGGCAGATGTAGCAAACGAGCTCCCTCTAGCTTTTTAGTAAAGGTACTAATCCCATTCATGAGGGCGCTACCCTCACAACCTAAACAGCTTTCCAAGGCCCGGCCTCCTAATACCATCACCTTGGGAGTTAGGATCCCAAACTATGACCTCTAGGAGGCATAAACATTCAAATCATAAGCAATAGGGGGAAGGGGATAAGAAAAATAGGCTTGAGAAACAAATCATCCTGTGAGAGCCAAAAGGAATTGATTAATTCATTCTCATCGGTTAGGCAGAGGATTAGCCAACAAGGGTAAGAAAAGCCATACCAAAAGGAAGGTCAGCTGGCGAGAGGACTGAACGATTATTACCTGCTGTTCTGTGCTAGCATGTAGAAAGGGAGGTCTTCCCCAAGGTGGGCGTAATGTCAAGGACATCAATGGCCGAGTGTGTTTCCCTGCTCTTACTTAAAGGGCAAAGTTATGTGTCCCAGAGCAGAAGCCAGGGGTTGGCTGGCTCTGGATAGTTCAACAGTCTCCCTGGTTGAATGCATGTCTTTTTGTCCCCCGCAGGCTGGCCTTCTACCTGGGCGACTGTGGGTCTCTGCTGATATCTTTCTTCTGACCTAAAGGTTCCTGGCACCTCCTTTCACTCTCACACACTATTGTCATTGTGCCCTGCAGAGTTCAGGGCGGGAGCTCCAGGGGACCTGCCCTGACACAGCCCTGGCTTAGCCAGTGGCTGGTGGACCTCACCTCTTTGCTTTCCTGTCTTCTCTCTGCGTTCTAGCCACTTCCCTTTTCAGCAGTCTCTCTGAGGCTGCCATCAGGGGCACGGGGAGGAGAGGACGCAGAACGGCAGAAGCCGGGTCTTAGAACTGAAGGGAAGCTCCATGGGCCACATGGAACCAGCAGGCGCCGAGTGCCTACTGTGTGCCAGGCTTGGTGCGAGACACAGCATGCGTGGCTATTCCATTTGATTCTCAGGACAGCCTCGGAAAGGCCTTATCATCTTCCCCTTTCACAGGTGAGGAAATTGAGGATCAGGGCTGGTGTGACGTGCAGGTGATGGGACCTGACTTCCCACTGGCCAGGCCCCAAAGGTTCCCTGCTGCCTCCATGCCAGTGCTGAGTAGAGGCAGCCAAGGCTGGGCTACAGCCCAGGGGCCTGCCTCCTAGATGGGGTTACCCCAATTTTACAGCAAAAGAAAGTTCAAGAGACCCCATGCCTGGCAGTGGAAGCACAGGGGTTTGGGCAGCTGAACCCAGAGCCTGAGCTCTTCAGCACCATGTGCTAGTTGACCATGTCCCCCTTTTCAGCAGAGCACCCTAAACTACTGGGTTCATTTTAGGGGAGAACATAAGTATAGGTAAGTATTGGCTCGAAAGAAATGTTTCTTATATGTGGGTTCTTAGTGATGCTGGCTTTCTTAGCTTATATAATCCTAAATTATTTATTTTGCTGTTTGAAAACAGTTCATGGGGGGGAGGGAAATCCATACACAGCACATAATTCCTGACCCCAGCATATGGAAATAGGGTTGGAGAAGGTCCTGTGGCTGCGAAGAATAGCTCTTTAGTGGCCATTTGTGGCCTGGCCCCTTATGGCTGAAGAAGTCAGCTCCTCCCAGGCGTCTTGGGCTCCTTCCTGCTCCCCAGCCCTCTCCCTGCCTGTCCCCACATCGCCCTGGGCTGCTGTCTACTGAGCCACTCTCCCCACCAGAGCAGGTGTATTCAGAGATGCTTGGAAACCATTTGGCAAAAGGAAAAGGAAGCCATTGTTAGCTTGCAGTTGGAGTCACATAACCTTTTCTTTCTGAAACATTTACATTCACATCCACATATCCCCGCCGCTGCAGAAAATTGAGGAATGCGTGCCCTACGCTTGGAGGATGGGACACAGCCACGCGAAATTAGCAGAGCTGCTGCGCCTGAAAGAAATGACGGTGTCCTTTTCTTTCTTACAAAAAAAAAAGTCTGACTGTGAGCAGAAAAGAATGTTAATCAAAATAGAAAGTAGGAAGAAAGCATGAAGCTTTCTTTTTCAACTACTGATATCATACCATCAGCCTCACAATACAGCAAGTAGGAGGAAGCTAGTGAAAAATTCTTCTAGCTGGAGATGCCAGCATCTATGTGTAAGGATAAGTGTGGTGTTCAGCGGCACAATATACATTTAAAAGGGAAAAACTCCAAATGTTTGTAGCCCAACTCTCAGGTTTGATTTGATATACAGAGCTGTCCCCGGAGAGAACTAAGCAAATAACAAGCAAATTGGCATTTCAACCACGGTAATAGCTCACTTGCCTCATTATGAGACTGATGAACAGCACAGACTTGGAAAAGGCAGAGCCAGAAAAAATAGAATTAGTTCCCCGGTCCTGCCTTTGTTTGGATGTGCTACATCAATTAAAACAATGCCTTAAAAAGAGAGAGAGAGGAAGTGAGAAAGAAATCCCTGAACTGGCATCACTTCTGATTTGTAATCTCTGTAACGACCTCCATGCACGGGGGTTAAGGATTGCACGGGGTTGCAGCAATCAACCCCACGTGGTCCTGGTTATTATTGCTTGAGTAAATACATGGTGGCAACAAGGCCTTCATTAACATTATGAAAATTGTGGTCTCCACAAATTGAGTAATTGCTAGTGGCTTTTTGCTCTCCCTCTTTTGTGGATGTCCCTGCTTGAAATCCAGGTGGACAGTGACAGGAATCATTTGCATATGCTAAACAGGCGAGCAGAGACCTGTGATCTCTGTCATTCTAAGCAGGAGTGTGTCTGTGTGTGTGGGGGGGGGGGGAACAGGAGGGGGTTCTGTTTGAGGAGTGTCTAGGCAAAGCTTTCACTGCAGCCTTCACTGAGGAAGTCACCCAGGCCACCGCAGGTGTCTGCACGGGTGGTACCTCTGGAGACATCAATCATTTTGGAGGTTTCTCTGAAAATGAAGCGGCAGCTCTTGGGCAAACAGAATGGGGGTGGGGGGAGTGAGGATTGTTAATCAAAAGCTGTATTGAATTAGGAGTTTGTACTTTGTGCTTGCACCATGTCCATGGCTGTGTGGCTACAACTATTGCAAGCTAAGGCCATGAGAAACTAAACTCACCTCCTGTGTGTGTGTACCAGCGTTTATGAGGGAATTAGTAATATAAATGTACTCTAAGTTGAAAAGCAGATAGGCATGTTGTGGAGAGCGCTTAGGGTAGCTCTTGCATCAATAAAACTTAGCCCTGTAAAATGTTTTATAAGCTATTTGCAAGGCAGGGAGAACCACGCATCTTTGGTACTGTCAAGAGACAAACAGCAGCACCAGCAGAGCTGAGGAAATCTTCCCCCGCTGAAGAATCTCCAGCTTCTCCATCTCCCCATGAAGGACGGAGAGGGTCTCACCTGGACTTTTCCGTAGCTCCCTTTGGGGATGAGAATCTTGTAGCCATTGACCTCCACCGAGAGCTCCTTCACCCAGGAGACAGCTGAGCCCCCGCGGTGCTCGTTCTTGGCCTCCACGCTGAAGAAGGGGAGGCTGGAAGTCTGCAAACACTGTCGGGCCAACAGGTAGGCGCAGGATCCTTGGAAGTGGAAGAGGAAGCCATCGAAGGTGTGGTAGTGCGGCTCCCCAAACACCACGCACGTGCTGGTCTCCACGGGGCTGCAGTAGGAGAATTTGCCTTTGGGCTCGCACACCTCATAGGGGCTGCAGGAGGCCTCCTGGCAGTAGATCTCGTTGTTGAAATCCAGGCAGCGGCACTTGATGGTGCAGTTCAGGTCATCCCAAAACACCTCCCCTCGCCGAAGGAACTGTCCTGGGGAATAATGACATCAGAGCCAACATTTATTGAGCACTCCCCCTCCGCGCTGGGCTTTCCTCCCATCAGACCATTTAATCCCCACAAGAACCCTAGTAGGTGGGGATTGTCGCCCTCATTTGACAAGTAAGGAAACTGAGGCTGAAGAGGAGGTGAGTCATTCATCCAAGATCACTCAGACACTCAGTAGTGAGGCCAGAATTCCGAGCCGAGTCTGTCTGAATCCAGTCTAAGCCTTTGGCATTCTTGTCTCCACATCTGGCGAGCAAAACCACCCTCAAGGAAAGACACATCACGTTACTGCACGGGAAGGGCTGTGACACTCAGGAGGCAGTTCCTTCCTTTCAGGAATATGATGCCAGGTATTCGGGAAGAAGACCCAGTTTACCCAGGTAACTCAGCAGCACTGTTTATTTGCTAATTTGCTCATTCATCCAACAGACATTTGTGTGTTGGGGACCCGGTATGCGCCAGGAAAGGACAGCAGCAGAAAACAGGAGTCAGATACCCAGGTGTAAATCCAAACTCCCTGGGAAGGTTCTGGAAAGGGCTGACCATCTGCTCGGCACTTACAAAGGCTCAGGAATCCTAGAGATGCTGCCCAGGCAGGATTTACCTCCACAAGTTTTCTTCCATTGGGCCCACTGTTAGGCCCTGTCCAAGTCCAGCATCCTCTCTCTTTACCCACTAGACAGAATTTCTTGCAAATTCTAGGTCCGGAGGAGAGTGGGGCAGGGGTGCGGAAGAATGGTTTTAAAAGGTGTGCTAATTGTTTTAATATTCACTATTATTTATTTGGTAGATATGTAGTCTTTAAAACCATTTTCATCATAAATAATCTCCCCCACTGAAGACTGAACCAGGCCCGTTGCTAACTTCAACCTTTGAATGAAATAGAAACATCTCTGGGTTGGGGGCTGTGATCTCATCCTCGATTGGAGGTCAAAGTCAAGAAACCAACTTCTGATACTACTGCCTTGACTTCCACGTCTGTTTTCTGAACCTGTAAAATGTGGATAATGCTATTTTCTCATCCCTGTCTTACAGGGAACAGTGATATAAAAAAGGCTCACACACGTTGACAGAGGCAAAAGTATTTGTAAATTGAGAAAGTCTGAAAGGGAAGTATCAAAGACGCAACATTAAGAAATGTAAATAACATCATGCACCTGGTAGCAACTGTAGATTGAAAGGGTTGGCTGAGATGTTTCAAGATTTTATAAAACTGAATATCCAGTAAATAGCACCAGTCTGCAAGGCAGAAAACCGAGGGACCTCGGTAACAATCTTCTCTCTAGCTGCTGAACAGGAATAATTGTATCTCAACAGGCAATTATGTTTTATACCTGTTAAGAACAGGGCCCGAAAATGAGATAATGGATTTATTCACATTCCCAGTCGGGGGTAGCATCAGCCCTACGCTCTCTGGGCCCAGTGCAGAGCTACAATGTATTGGAACAGCTCTGCTCAGTATCACGTCCAGTCTCTGCTCCTTCAGGCTTCCAATAAATGAGAGGAAAATGCCTTTGAATAGAGGAGGCTTGGACTAAATCGTAGATTCTTCGAAATGATTTTGTTTGTGAAGTGATAATATAATAAAACAGCTTGGGGCGACACTTTGCCTGCTATAACCCAGTCCCAAACCCAATCTCATTAGACCAATATATGCCCAGAGGTGCGTAAAAATGCACAGCAGTCTGGATAAGGATATTGAGCTTGCCCTGCCTATGAAACCCAAACCCATAACTCAGGAGGAAAACAATGAAGTCTGCATGGAGACTTTGTACGTAGCTGGCCTGTGACCAGCTCCGCAGCTCTGAGAGGCCAACGTTTTCCATTACCACAGTGCTTTATTCCCAGTATTCCCAGGACTTAGGGGAGAGGCCATCACTGGGAACCCCCATTGCATGGCCACAGCCAATTGGCTGTGTGATGCTCAGACAATGGGAAGGGGTGTTTGGGAAGAGTTGGGCCACAAAGGGGAGCGAGATAGTTGGCTACTGGGTTTGCGTCTCTCACAGACTTTAAGTACTGTTGCATTTACACTCTGGGAGGGAGGAGGGCGCATCTCTGAAATCCCAGTGAGCTCTGAAACTAGAGTCTGCCCTAATCAGTTTAATGCCAGCTTAGCTCCAAAACATCGATTTGCTATTCTGAACAGGTGGGACTTTATAAAGTGCACAGAGGCAAGGGTGCCCAGGCTGGCCAGCTTCACATGTGACTGTCCTTAGAGCTCATGCAGAGGTTGGATAATACAGCATAAGGAGTGGCCAAGGGCACGGGGTCTGGGACCCTGTGAATACTGCTTTTCTGTGCAATAAGCAAACGGAGGCTGAGCCAAGAGGGAAGCCTGAGGCCTCTCGGGGCTGCCGAGACATGCAGGCCACCTTTCCATCCAAGGGACAGGAGAGATCTCATCCCTGTTACAAACCTTCTTAGGACCTAGAAACACTTTGCCCAGGGCCTTCCCCTGTGCTCCCACAGCACCCTACACTCATGTCTATCCTAATATATCTACACCATGTCATTATCCTAGTGGCTGTCTTTCTACCAGGGTAATGTCATGGGCAGCTAGAGTACCTTCATCTCCAGCACCTAGCAGACTAGCTGGGACCCCACTGGGGTTCTCAAAATGTTCTTCAGAAACATGCAGTGTCTGGCTGGATGGCTTGCTGGATGGGTGGGTGGGCAGGTGGAGAGATGGGTGGATGACTTAGAGGAAGGATGAGTGGATGGGTGGGATGAATGGATATATATATATGCATGATTTTCTGCTTCTAGTGTTTTTTAGAGACTCCACTCGTGGAAGCAGAACCATTAACAAAAGTTCTGTTTTCTGAATACTTTTGGACACATAAGAAGCAGGAATCCCATAATTGGGATGTTCCCATAAGAGTCCATGGCTACTTTGCACATCCAGAGGGGTTTTGATAGTTCAGAGAAGGCTCCAAACTTTGGGTGCCAGAGTAAAGGAAACCATCGAGGTTCAACTACAGCTTGGTAGCAGAGACCTAAGCCAGCTTTGATTCTTTCCCAATTCCTGCATGTTTTGCTGCTGCTGGGAGGATTTCAGGAGAGGTCGCCCTGAAGACTATGCCACTTTTTCTTTCTTTCTTTCTAGTCATACTGGGAAATACTGATTTACCCTCGTAGGGACTTGGCAATGCTCAGTGCGCCCACTCTGTAGCTCCACAAAGTGCAGACGGCAAAGCGAGAGTAAGGATGGGAAGAAAAACAAGAAGGTGGGGGAGTCGCAACAACAACAAAAATGTCACACAGGAGGGCTTGATTTTGTCCCTCTGGCTGAGAAATAGCTCTAGATCCTGATCCTTTTCAGAATTGTTCCGAACTGATAGCTGCACACACCTCAGGCAAGGGCTTGCAAAGCCACACTGTGGCAAATGCAGGGTTTCAGCTCCCGGTGTGATGAATGTGCTTGCTAAAATTACCTTGATCTCCATTACCCAGCTGAGAGGTGTCAAAAGAGTAAGGCTTCGGGAATGAGTCCGCCCCTGCGGCTTAAAAGCTTGCCTGTCAATCTAATCTAAACAAACCCGGCTTTGCGCAGACGAGAGGGAAAGCTTTACCCCTGGAGGTGCAGCCATTGGCTGGGTCAATCTCCTTCCCGTCCACTTTAAATGCCCAGCGGCCTGGAACATTGACGTTTGTGGTCTCTTGGATGTTCACAATCTCAGGGGTTCTTGACCCGGGGAGGCTGAAGAAATTGGTGAGGTTTCCACCATTAAATCCTGCCTGAAGCACAAAGGGAAGAGAAGACTTTTGAGTACATGTCACTATCCCATTGATTAACTGGCCCCACTGCCTTATTGTCAGAATCCAGCACACTTGAAATTAAGAGCCAGCTTTTCCTGGAGTCACTGCAGTGGTCATCCCAGCTGAGAAAGGCCCGTCCCATCCATCCCACACCCAGGGCAGGGTATCAGTGATGGGCACAGCAAGCCTCCTCTCCCACCTGAGAGGATATATGCTTTTCTAGCTAAGAGCTACTGACAGGATTCCCTCCCTCCAGGACGCTGAGTTGCCTAAGCAGAGAGTGCAACGATCAGAACATGCTGGAGGATGAAGTGGGGAGCCCCGTACCTGTGCCATCACTCCACCCAGACCGGTCAGGGGGTCCCCGCCACTCGCAGTGCCGGTGGTCCAGTTGATTTCGTAATAATTGAAGAGCGTGAATGTGTAGGAGCCATCAGACACCAGGACAGCCTGGAAGGTGTTCACCTACAGGGTGGGAATGCGTGGCCCGTGAATGAAAGGGCACTCCCCCAGGGTCCTCCCCTCGCCCTGCCCCCAGGCGGTGCTGCTCTGCAGCCCAAAGCTCTGCCTGCTCCCTGAATTCGTTCTCGCCTCCAGTGGGAAAAGCAAGACAAGTGGGACTGTGCAACTGAAAGAGAAATTGCCGGAGATAAACCCACAGTCTGACTCAGCACCCGCTTCCATCCCTGCTTTGTACCAGAGAATTTGGAGACCTGGCTGTGATAATTCAAGAGCACCTATAGATGGCAGCATGAGCATTAACTACAGGAAGCGTCCAGCCAGGCCCCAGATGTGGTCACCTGTTCCCTTAGCAAGGCTGTGGGCAGGGGCGGAGGCCCTGGGGGGAGAGTGAGCAGGTGAGTGGTTGTGTAGATTGATTGCGCTCTCTGCCCTCCTGGAAAACAAGGCGGATCCTGACTCTTAAGTCTCCCCTTTGAAAAATGGAAGTTGGAAAGCGATTTTTACAAAGCACTTTGTGGAGAGAAATTGCTCCTCTAACTGAGCATTTATGCATCACTTTATATCTGCAAAATTGCCAACAGTCCCATGTACTTTAGACCCACTCTAGGTTGGCTGATTTCCCCCCCCCCCCCCATTCCCATCTTATGCCTAAGAGAACTGAGGACTAAGGGAAATGGATTGCTGGAAATTTCTCAGTGACCCAACCACAGAAAATGGGATTGGTGGGCAGCACCTGTGGCTCAGTGGGTAGGTTGCCGGCCCCATATACTGAGGGTGGCAGGTTCAAGCCTGGCCCCAGCCAAACTGCAACAAAAAAATAGCCAGGCATTGTGGCAGGCGCCTGTAGTCCTAGCTACTTGGGAGGCTGAGGCAAGAGAATCACTTAAGCCCAAGAGCTGGAGGTTGTTGTGAGCTGTGACATCACAGCACTCTACCAAGGGTAAGAAAGTGAGACTCTGTCTTTACACACAAAAAGAAAAAGGAAAGAAAATGGGATTGGAGACAGAACCCTCAGTCTCTCTTTTAGACACTGTCACCACATGCTGTTTTAATTTTAAACTTTTAAGGACAGAGATGTCACATAAATTCAAACCTTGCAACAAACAGTTTTCGGAAATAAACCCTGTTCTTTACATTTTCTCTTTGTTAAAGTCTTGTCAGATGTTTTCAGGAAATTAAGAAAAAAAAAAAAAAATACAAGTTAACAGGAGAGGCTGCTGTGACCTTTTCCTATTCAAACCTAGCGCTTTCCCAGCAGGTGGCTACCTTCCCGGATAACATTCTGTTAGACGCGGAGGAAGACCCAAATCCTTATCCTGTGTAATCAAACTGGGGTAGAGGATCCTGGAAGCCCCAAATCTCCCTTTCTAGACAGTCCCAGGTAGGAAGCAAGGCATGAGTAAAGAAAAGTCCTTTTTGTAAAGAACTTGGTCTCCAAGCTCGGTGCTGGCCACGGCTGATGGCGTTTATGATAGAGCTACTCAGGTACGCCTTCCCTCTCTTCAGCAGAGGAGGAAAGTGGGACACAGAGATAAGTGGCCAATCAGATCAAAATTGCTCTAAGGTCACCAGCAGGGTTAGGTGCAAGGGACAGGTGCAAAATTAAGGTCACACGAAGACTAAAGCTAGACCCTCCTTCAGATCAGCCTTCTCCTTCAGGGGTGAATTCCTTCTCCCAAAATGAAGCTGGAAATATCTTTGGTGCAAACAGGTCTTGTGAGCAACCCATTTCCAACCCCAGAAGTCACCTCCAAACCAACTCACCATCCCAGTGACACCCCAGGGGCCGACTGCCACCCTGCACTACAGAATTTGACACTCATTCTAAGAGGCTTCTGGCTCTGTTTTAGTAAAATCATATTTTTCAATTCTTGTTAAAGCTTTCTTTGCTGGAGAGGACTCCCCAGGATACCTGGAGGATGGAGCCGAGGAAAGAGGAGCTCAGGATTCAGAGTCAGGAGTTATAGGGTTGGACCACTATGCGCCTACTAGGAGGTTTGAAGCCCTTTTCCTGCCACTTGGGAAAGTTACTTTGTCTCTCTGGGCCTGTCCTTCCCCTTGACAGTGGAGATTGTCAGGGACCATTTCTGTGAGGGTTAAATGTTTTGCAAAAATAGCCTACCACAGTTTTTCTTCCTTGAACTAAACATGTCCCTTGGCCTGTTCCTTCCCTTTCTGACGGGCTTCCAGGAGACTTTCTGCCTTTAAAAGATCTCTCATGCTCCAGTGTTCAGATGGCCTGATCATACGTGTCTCTCTGGGCAGGAGAAAACCTGGAACCATGAGCTGCAAGAGGTGAGGCCAATTTCAAAGGCTGGGATGGATGGATACTTCTGCAGCTCTGGAGAACTAGATCTCTCTCTCTCTTTTTTTTTTTTTCTCCAAGGAGCTCAAAGCACTTAGATGGTACCTCATTCATCCTCATAGAAAGAGTTCTCACCTAGTTCAGAAATTTACTTCCAATGTCTAAACCAGGAAGTATCTAAATTATCTTGCCGTTTTCTTTGCTGATGGAAGTTTTTTTGGAAAAAAAAAATGGTGGTCAGCATTTGATGGGCATTTTTTTTTTCTTCCCCACTGACTAAAATGTATTGATTGCTGGCCTCCTGCATTCTCAGGCTGTAAGCTATGAGGTTTAAAGGACATAAAACATCACCTGAGGAGTCGTTAGCCATCTACAACATGACAGAGTGGAATGAATGCTGCTTTAGAGGTTATTTCTAGCCAATGCATCCGCTGTCTACACCTGTGCCTTTCTGTTCTACAGAACCTCTTAGCGATAAAGTGCTTCTTGATGCTCTGGCTGGAAGATGCAGAAGCTCTGTGTGCTCACTGGGTCGCGGCTGTGGATTGCAAGCCCAGCACTTTCCCGCCCCTCTCTAACTCAGTAGTTTTCTGTTCCATCCCTAAAACAACTGACTCATTGCCAGGGAAACTGGAAAACAGATGGAATTGGAAATAATCCTGAGAATGTGGAGGGCAGATTTCTGAGTGTCTTTGCTTCCTAGAAATGATATGGTCGAAGATGTGTCTGCTACTTCAAAACTCCCCGTTGCCAAAGTCACCCAAATAAGCTGCGGGCTTTTGTGCAAACTGCATTCTGTCCCTTTATGTAGAAAGTTGATTATCCCTACGCTAATGGCAGGGATAATCTTTCTTATTTGACTTTTATTTGACTGCTCATTTGGGATTTCAGAGCAGATGTTGAAACTTTATTCATGAAACGCTTTAACTGCCCACTCTAATTAACATCAAATATGAATACTTTCAACCCTGGTCACAATAAAAGAAAAATGTCATAACATGATAAAATGAGCCAGATCATTTGTGCCCAAATCCAGGACTCTATTTTTCTCTTCCAACCAGGTTTTATGGGGGCAGGGGGAGAAAATGAAGGATGGAGAGAAGGATTCGTGCCTCTGGCGAGAGAAAAGGACCTTTGGGTTCCTACATGGGTCCCTTATCCTCTGATCATGTGGCCTGAAATAGGTCTCAATGCCTTAACCACTTTCCTGAAAAATAGGAATGCTACTCACTGCAAGGCAACCGTGGAGGGGTGATTTTTAGACATTCATAATGATTTGTGATAAGAGTGACATAGCTTCCGAATCTATCGCCCTCTGTTTCCTGGGAAGTGGGTAGCAAGACCCATTAATTTAACTCAAGGGAACTGACATTCCTCCGCTCTAACTATGAGACACCTTCACAGTAGTGAAGATGGACAAGAATTAGATGCCAGGATATGAAGTGGAAAGTGGAAAATGTGAATTATTACAGGTGTGGTGCTGCTGCCTCCATAAAACGTGACTTCCTCCCACGTCACAATGAAAACCCAAGTGGCAGAGAAGGTTGCCATGTCTTTGAAGTACTTCCTGATGTCCTTGGTGGCTCTTTTCAAGATGACAGGGTCCATGGTCTCTCTGTAATAGATCTCGCCTCGAATCCCATTGTGCACATCGGCCCAAAATGGGGCAATGAAGGCCCTCCCATCTGTCAGAGGAAAAGACTCCGGCGTGAACTGGCTCACGAGCACATTGAAGGAGACGACGCCGTTGTTATTAACCTACAAAAACAAGAGAGGTTTTGCACAGTGGATCTGAAACCATGACAACTCCGGAGTCACAGACCAGGACAGACATTCGCCTCATCACATCAATGAAAACAACTTTTCAACTACTGACTTAGAACCCCCAAACACCAGCTTCCATTGCTCAAACTAAGAGGTTCGTTTACTTTCAGACAAATTCATTGGTTTTCTTTCACTTTCAATTTACAGTCAGTTTTGTTTCTTATTAATAATCAGTTTCATTCTCATGTTCTCTATTCTGTCTCTATTTACACATATCAAAAACTGCTGGGCTGGGTGTCTGCGTGTGAGTGGATGTGTGTGTGCTGGGTATGGGTGTGTGGTGGGGTGCGTATGTGAGTGTGTACTATGCGTGTGTGTGTGCGCATGTTGGGCCAGCCAGGGTGCAAATGTGAGTGATAAAGACAAAAAAGACAAAGTCATCAATGCCAAATAAACAAGAAGATCAAACAAGCATGGAAGCAAAGTTAAATAAAAAAATTGAGAAGCCCCAAGTTAGGCCTTGATTCCTATATTTTTTGAGACAGAGTCTCACTCTGTCATCCTGGGTAGAGTGTCGCAGTGTCATCATAGCTCCCGGCAACCTCAAACTCTAGGGTTCAAGCGATCCTCTTGCCTCTGCCTCCCGAGTAGCTGGGGCTACAAGCACCTGCCACAACACCCGCCTAGTTTTTCTATTTTTAGTAGAGGCAGGGTCTTGCTCTGGCTCAGGCTAGTCTTGAACTCCTGAGCTCAAGCAATCCACAAGCCTTGGCCTCTCGGAGTGCTAGAATTACAGGAGTGAGCCACCATGCCCAGCCTTAGATTGCTATTTTTAACAAAGCAGATCTGTCAGAGAGGATGAGGCTGCTCTGGGTAAGATGTGCAGAAGACCTCCACTGCTGTGTCACAACTACGCCTGCACTCAGAATACGGGTAAGGCCGAGACCCACAGACGTCCACTTCCTTTCCGGCATGTGTATGTATAGTTTGATAGCTTCTTCGTACAATTGCTGCATAAAAATTGAGACATTAATACTTTACAATGTGTGAATAAGTAACTATCTTATGGTGATTGCTTCATGATTTGTAACTGGCTTCGTAAACTTATTAAATAACAAAACCTTACAGCAAATCACAAACCCACATGTGCCCTCTGTTTACACAGGACCTGTAAACAGTTCAGCCTCTACCTGTGTTAGCAGATCTGGGTGTTGATAGTGAACGGATTTAACCTCAGAGCTTGCATGGCTTCAGCTGCAGCAATGCCTGTGACAGGACTCCTTGCAATTCTCAGACACAGAAAACCTGGAGATGACTTTCCTATAAATTCTAATTGTTTGTGGGTTTCCTGTTAATCAATAACATTATGTACATTAACAGTGACTCAGAGCCCAGAGGTAAGTTATCACTTCCTGGGCCAAGGGTACTTCTGTGTCTGGAAGCAAAGGTGTGGGGTTTGGAAAGGCAGCCGAGGCTGAGCTCCCAGGGCATTCTGGCCTATTGGAAACTATTTCTTTGAATAATGGGAACAACCCCAAGGCTTGAAAAAGACTGTCCTACTCAAAGTGCTGGAAATGCAGGGAACAATTTACCCTTAAGCAAGTCTGCCTCAAACTAAGGAGCCTCCTTCTGCAAGGGCAAAAAAGAATTCTTCAGATTCTGTGTCCATACTGCCATGGAGGAGAAAGAAGAACGTAACTAAATACGTTGATTCCAGAGGCCTGGGGGGCTCCAGAAGAGAAGTCCTGCACTCCCTTCTCATCGCCAAAATCAGGTCGATGCATCCCCAGATTTACAACAAGCTGTTACAGATACAGACTGGGAAGGCCCTGCTGTGAGTAGAACAAGAAAGGCTTTTCAGGACGTCAGACTAAAGTGTTTGCTGGGAACAATCGGTGTAATTACAATGGAGAGACGAGCAGAGGCAACTGGCCACGGCTCACGTGGGTGTCATTCCTAATCCATGGGTAAGGTCAGTGGTCTTCAAACTTTCATGGGCACTGGGCCCATTTGGAGGGCCCACTAAACCCAGATTATTGGGCTATTCAGTAAAGCTGGGGGGGGGGCCTCAGAGGTGACATTGCTAATGAGTGCCCAGGTGATGCAGGAGCTCCAGCTTTGGGGACCACCGGCTTGCTGATGCAAGAGGGAACTACTTCTAATGGGAATCGGCCCTGACCTAGAACTCAAACGTGGGAGGATATAGAGGTCCAAGATGATATAGAGGTCCAAGACGCACAGATGGCCAGAGGTGGAGATGCTTAGAGTTTCATTCTTCCTGTAGGACAGGACCCAGACCAGGATAGGATGTGACATAATCTATACATTCCTCCCTCAATTCTTTATAGCCAAGGATAGGGACAGGTTGAGTGCCCTGAATCTTCCTCTCCATGTGCACATCTCAATAACCCCAGAACACAGGTGGCCGGGAGAGCTCTGACTGTACCAGTACCATCTCTACCCTTGACAAAGGGGCCCTCTGGATTATCTACAGACCTAGTGATGGTGGCCAATTCCGCAAACAACTCTCATATAATAGTTGATTATCCCTCTACTGTGATCCGACTCTGCTCCAAATTGGTAGGAAGCCCAAGAACAGCAGATGCTTAAATATTTCCCACCCCCAGAAGGGAAAGAAAAATGATCGTTCTCCCATTGTGTTCCATTGCATCTTTTTATCTTGTTGAGTAGCAGAAATAATGTTCATGGCGTTGGGACCTCTGCTTCTCTTCTGTGTTTAATCACCCACAAAAGCAATTTATTGCCCTGTATACTCATCGACTATGAACATTAAATATACCTTCGACTTTCTTAAGCATAAAACCTATCAGCTCGTGAAATCTCAGAACTCCTCATCGGGCTGCCAATAAATCCTCCTTTCCTGGAGGCCTGGAAGGTGGCTTTTCTCAATGACAAACACCAGGGAGGGCCACAGAGCAACGGCTGGGCTGCGTCTCCACTTACGTAGACAGTGCGGTAAGGAACACCAAAGAAGAAAACTGGGATGGCCAACTTAATCTCAGATGAGCTTCCGTCGTCTACTTTAGGGGTTTTGGTGTCATTCTGCCAGAATGGATACATGAGCTCCCTGGGCTGAGCTGTCAAGAGAGATGGTGGTTAGATAGAGGGCAGCTCCCGCTTCCACTTGGCCAGTGACTTCCCTCCTTCTTAACTAAGCAGCTTCTTTTGGTCAGGCTGCCGTGGCACCCCCCACTGACCTACCATGCACAGGACATCATCTTCTGCCGTGGTGAAAGAGGCAAATGGTAGTGATGCCATTTTGCTTGGGAGAAAGCACTGGATGCTTCTTTCCTAGGCTTTTGTGTCTCTTGGTGAGAGCAGTGGTTTACAACGGGCTGGAAGGTTGTGAAATTACCCCTGCCCGAGCTTTCAGAGTAATGAGAGGCAGCCTCTAGGTAGCACATGGTCAAGGCTCTGAAGCACCTTCTATTTCAAGAATTCCACTCTCCTGTCTTTTTCTGAAAGGAGTCCCCGCCCTCCTGCTTTGGATAGAAGATTACAGATCCCAAAAGGAAGTAAACAACAGCTGGAACTGGGTCAAAAGTAGGAGGAGGGGGTTTGTAGTAATTGGTCTGTGAATGACCTTGATTGAGGGATGCCCCGCAAGAAGCTCCATGTCCAGCTCCTGTTTACAAAAGATAGAGAACCCTGTAGGGCAAGGCAGTTGGGCCCGGGAGAACTCTGGGGAGGGGTGCAGAGCTCTGACATGTCCTGGTCACAAGTGAGAGTCATCACACAGACATACACAGCACTCTTCCTGGGGCAAGGTCACCCCCTCTGGCAGCCTGGGCTCGCTGCTCCGAAGTTTCCCATCCAAACTCTCGCAAGGTGTGGCCCAGTTTGGTGAGAGAACGAGACAAATTCCCCCGAGTCTACGTTACTGAGGATCAGATCCGAAGGCATCTGTGAAATAATCTACCTTTTGGGTGTCAGTTTTCTCTGCCTCTGTTCTTTCTTCTCTTGAATGAAACTAAAACAAGAGAACATCATGCTTTTTTTCTTTTTGGTTGTTTCTTTTCTTAAAAATTGTGGGTGGGTTCTCAGGGGCAGTGGGTGTCTGGACATAGTTCTTGAGGTACCTGCTCTGGCTGCCAGCCAGACCCAGTCACCCCATTCACCTGTCGGGCCCTCTCCTTGGGAAGGTCCCACGCTGGGCACTGATGGGCTTGATAGACTGGCGAGCAACAGGCTACGGCCTGTTCTGCTCACTGCCTTTCAGTGAACATACAACAGCTTGTGCAAAAGAGCACAGGGGACAGAAGGCAGCCAGGCATCCCCCACTCTCTGATTCTGGAGCAGGGCAAGAGGCGATCTGTGTGGAGGGAGAGCGCCTTTCTTGCCAAGGGCTAACATCAGAGGAGAGAGGGGAAACTAGTCTGGTTATCAGCGTAAAAGCATCATTTGCCCAAACCCCAAAAGTTTCTGAGACACAGACCAGATTGTCTCAGCCCTTAGGATGTGCTGCAGCTAATTTAAACACAGGGGCGCTCAGCCAACCAGCTGTGTTTCATGTTACAATCTGTGGGCGGAAAAGGGTCTTCTAACACTGCTGTTTACGTGATAGTAAAAAGAATTCCAATTTCCTAGAAAGTAGGATGTTTTAAAGAAAATCTCTATGACAGCACTACAGACGGGTACTTATTAAATCTGAAAGGTGATGAATTTTCCCAAATTCATGGTAACAAATCAAGTCACATCATAGTTTGTCCTTCACGGTGAACTTTTTAGGACTCATACCCTAGGACTAAGGAGGGCTCAAATTCACACGGAATGATAACAATTTTTATGGAAAGAGTAATTGGTATTTTGGGCAGCACTGGCTAATCTGCCAGAGAATGGAAAACCTTGACCCCCTCGTGGAGGAGACAGAAGACAGTGGCCGTGGACAAAGACTGACCCTCACTTCTCTCTCTGCTCCAAATGTGAGGATTCTTCTCTTCATGAGGGAATTCTAATTAGTTTGTGATGTTTGAATAAAAAAGAAAGAACAGATAAACTGTTCAATTTTAAGAAGACTGCAAGAAAAAAGAATATCTAACATTGGAAATACTCAACAAATATTGCACATAATCAAAAAGGGGTTGCTTTCTAAAAGGGAGTGGGTTGAAACTACAGTAGTTTCCACCTTAGAAGCTGTTATTATTTAAAAATATATAACTCCTGGCAGCATGGCGTATCCACAGTCCCAGAGTTAGTAAAGGACAGAATATCACTACCCAAGCTCGTCCTAGGCTGAAAATTTCACAAGGAACATGTTTCCAAGATTTTCTTTCACCAAATAAAATGGACTTCCCTGGAGAGGGGGTGGGAGATGAAAGTCAGTGGGACTCTTTCATCACTGCGGGGTTCCCCACTCACATTTACCTGTTTGAACTATATAAATGTACCCAACTCTGGAAAAATGTGAGAGCCGCCCATGGGCTTATAGATACGATCATTTCAGACTTGTGCCAGCTGAAACTAACAGACCAGCAAAATAAAGATGCTTTAGAATTGTAGCTGTGAAAGTTTAAAATCTGTGTATACTGTCCCAACTTGCTCATCTAAACTCTAAAAACAACAGTAGAAAAACATGTCTATGGCCCTTCGCTGACCTGGGGCAACGCTAGACAGGAGTCATCGGAAAGGGGATGATTATCTTATTTCACTTGCCGTTTTAGATTTTTTGTCCATTACAAAGTCACTGATACACAAGTAGTCACCAACATCAATGCCACTGTAACTTCCTAATTTGGGGCTCAATTAAAGTATATTCTTTATAAATCCACCATGAAGTACATGCTTTTGTAGGAATTTGTGATCAAATATGGGGGTGCATACACACCTATCCTATGCACTTTGAATGAAAATATTCTGCATTATTTTAAAGGCTTACTCCATGAACACAGGGCAACCTGGTATATACAAATTGTGTTCACAGTTCAATAAGAAAAAGTGGGAATGTAAGTCAACATCCCTCACAGTTAATGAGTTTTACCCTTGACAACAGATTTTAATTTACATTTTCCTTGTTGTATCTGTAGGTACATGTACACCTGCCCTTACAAGTACGATTCCAATGAAAGTGTCTCTTTATAAATTCAAGAGCATGCTAATCAAGAGCTTTATGGAATTCTGTAGTACTCACCTTGATGCTGTACAAGCGCGAAGATGAAAGAGACCCAAATTCTAAGTAATGATGAATAATTCATCCTGGAATTTTAAAAAGAAAAAGAAAAAAAAAATCCCCAGCTTGCCACAGTAAATAGAACACCAGGTGTGTTTGGTGGCAAGCCCCAAGACATATCACAACCATCATAGAACAAATTCACATCACAGCATCGACAGTTTTGAGTTGGGAAGAAATTCCCTGAGTGCTGGCAGGTCCTCCTAAGCTCAACACTTCATGAACAAATTAGACTGCCAGAAGAAGCCAGTTTGGAAGTGTAATGAGATCATTCAAATTGTCAGGTAATTATACAGAATCAATGAGGCCAGCAATGAGTAAAGGAAAAGCTATCTACTCGGCATCTAATAAAGCTGAAACATAGGACCCGGCTCTAACATTACGGGTCCTGGGTTGTACCTCTATGAGACCTGGCTTTCTTAATTTTCTCAAAGGCTTTCCATCAGAATCAAAGGAAGGCGATTAAAGCACAATGTGTTTCTACGAGGTAGGAGAGTTCCCCATCCCCTTCTCCGTAGAATCCATCATTTTGGAGTATTGGCCAGATTCGCGGGCAGTCTAGGACTCTGTCCGCTGACTTTTCATAGTGTAATGAATGACAGCTACATTGGTAATAAAGAGGAAGCACTCCAGTATTGCTCCTTGGAATTATAACAAAAATAGAATCCAGTGCACAAGCAAGGCATTAGTTCCAGCAAGTTAGTTAAAGAAGAAACATTGCAAAAATAGACTTGATTTCGTGTTAGTTTATGATCAGTTGAGCTGGCTGCTTTACCCTTCGACAGCAGGATGTCTGGTCGTGCCATCCTGCAAAGCTGCGAGGTGAGGACAGACGCAGGCTCAGGTCGGACAGAAGAACCAAATCGTATGGCTAGACCGTGAAGGTTCCTCCTGACATTATTCTTAAAAATCAAAACCCCTGTTCAGCGTGACCCCTGGGTGAAGGGGTCAACTACAGCTTGAACTTTGCCTTAGAACTGAAAACAGTGTAACCGAAACACTTGTACCCTTATATTAATTTGAAATAAAAAAGAACTAAGAAGAAAAACCCTCTTTTTATCATTCAAAATTATCACAAGTCTTTGGCCAAACCGAAAGGCAATGAACTTCTGTGAGATTTTTAAATCTGTAGTTGTCAGGTTTACACATTGACATTTCAAACACATATTAAATATTAGTCAGTTTTGCTGAAAATGGTAAAAATACTTTACTAGAGATCGCCCACAGCTTTAGCGGAGGTGCAAGCTTGAGCCCAGGGAAACTGTTCCGAGAGCAGTAGGAAAGATCCATTTAGATATTTGTATTTATGAAAAAAGTCACTGACCTGTTCTGTAGAGACTGGAGAAACTGAGTCAGAAAGAGTAAGTCAAATCTTGGCAGACCAGGAAAAATTAGGTAAAACAGGAATTCATGTCAACTCTCCTCAACTTGCTGCCAATTATTTCTGATTCCTGAAATGACGGCTGAATCCCGCACTCTTAAAACCAAAAATTAAGTTCGTGCCTGTGCCAGAGTTAGGTAAGTGTTGAATTGCAATCAAGTTTTTTCTATTGATTAAGGAAAAGTAAATCTAAAAGATCAGTTTCAGGATTGCGTAGAGAGGTTCTTTTCCTGAAAAACTAGACCTTTTTTTTCCCCCCTAAAAAAAAAAAAAAAGTAGATTCAGATGGAAATGTCAGGTACTTGGAGCTGAAACTTTGGTCCCTTTCTGATCAGAATCACTTTGCACTGAAAACACAAAAGGACCCCCCCCCCCCCACCTTTGTACCCAAAAGAAGGCAACTGTATAACGTTACAGAATTAGCATCTACCAGCATGGGATTAAAACCCCAAACAAAGCTGCTGCCTCTAACATTTAAATAAAGTTGGTTTTCTGCTAAAGTCTTTTTTTGTTTCTCTGGTTTTGAGCAGTCGCCACAAATCGGCTGTCTTCTGTTTTTTCTCAGGTATGCACGAAGCACTTACAGCAACTTTTCCAAACTTTTCCACGTTCCATTCCTTCATTTCTCTCCCATACACCACCGTGCAGGTGAGAGGCTGGGGCACCTTTCAAATAAACCCAAGGAGGCGTGAGCTTTCCTAGGGGAAAACCCAAACTTTGCCCTGGAAACCTCGCCTGATGCCCAGTGAGGGTCATCATCGGAGGGAGCAGGGGAAGATAGGCCCCTGGTGATAAACATTTGCTGTAAGTAAATAATCTAAAAGGCATTGTGAAGGGGGGAGAGAACAAAACCCACCACGCTTGCTGCTCTGAGCATCTGGTAAATGTGGAACGAGAAAAGCTGGCTGAGCCATAAGCTAAATCTCCTGTTCAAAACGTTTAAAATGAAATTTATTACGGAGGAAGTAATTCGAGGTAGCACAGAGAAACTCTTTTGTAAATCAATGAGAATTTTAAAATTACTCCGCATTTTCTCCAGCCAGACATTTCAATGCTGACTGTACGAAGGACTTGGAATTCTAGGTTTAAGGGAGCTGTCCTAAAACGGATAAGAGTGTTTGGGGAACTAATTTCTTTAGCTTAAATGACCCAATATCTTTTTCAAAAATCTGGGGTAGTTGAATAGTTTTCACACATTTGTTGATTGTCTCCGGTGTTATGACTCCCTGGACATATTTACTTACAGATGTTGAATGATTATTTTCCCCCTGAAAGGCACATATTTATATAACAGAAAATCTTGGTTGGAGGGGGGGTGCCCATTTAAAATAAAATTAAGCTCAAATCCAAGATTCACCTAGAGAAGCATTCTCATCGCCCAGCCTTTACTAAAATGTGAGTCTGGGATCAGCCTAAATGTTTTGAAGCAATAGTTGGCTTGCCTTTACAAACGGCTAGTGGCATACTAATTGCTTTCGTTTTTTCTTTCATGCACTCAAGGATATTTATATCTCAACCCTTTTGACCCAGTTTAGATGCTTCTTCCTTCTGGTGGGAGGACTGCTACTGGGCTCCATGCCATCTGGGCATAACCAGATACACAAGATGGTGGCATAAATGAATCAGAATGCCTCTGAGACTCCAGCTGGGAGCAAGAGAGACTCTTGGGGAGAGACTGATCTGGCTGATCACTTGTTGGGCTGAGAACTCGGTTGGTGAGTATACGTTCTGGGTATTTGCTCAGTGGTCACAGCTGGACAAATAACAACAAAAAAATTTCTTTTCCTGCTGAGTCAGTAGAAGGACTTATTTTGTTGAAAGGATAAGAGGGACAAAGATTCCTAACAAGATTTAAACTGGGGGAGTTGTGGGGTGGCTTGGAGGTAGTTCCCCAAGATTTTTATGCTCTGTAAGGCTGGCATAGATCCAGGTAGCTTTTTTAGGCCAGAGGAAAGACAGCTCAAACAGAACAAAAATACATATAATTCCACCCAAGGAGAATGGGTCTTCTGCACTGAATGTTTTTTGTTTGGCTTTGTTGTCTTAAGTTTCTTACACCTTGTCTATACAAGAGATTGTCAGATTGGAGCTAGGTTGAAATGATGCAGTTATTGGCTGTGACAGATGTGAGGTGCACCACTCAGATCTCCCTGCAAGAAGGATGTGAGACCGTGGGTGGCCAACAGCCTCCAGCTCTTAGTGCCTGCAGGCTCGGCAGGCATCATGAATGCCTGGGCAAGGTGGGGGTCCCTGGCACTTTCCACCCAAAGGAGGCCTTCTCTAAGGGGCTGTCTTTGCTCTGAGAGCCCTGTTGAGTGACAGAACTCAGGTGCTCAAGTGAGGCAGCTCTATTATGCCCCAGTTAGGGCCTCGCTGGGAAAACTGTGTAGTTTACACATGTATGTACTTATATGTACATAGCTTATTATACATACATGTACACAAAAATACATATGTATTTTTATTTATATGTATTTGAGATATTCAAGTAGATGCTTCCAAAGCTTGTTTTCTTTTTTTTTAGAGACAGCCTCACTCTGGGTAGAGTGCTGTGGCATCATAACTCACAGCAACCTCAATCTCTTGAGCTCAAGCAATCCTCTTCTTACCCTCAGCATCCCAAATAGCTGGGACTACAGGCATCTGCCACAACACCTGGCTAGTTTTTCTATTTTTAGTAGAGATGAGGTCTCACTTTTGCTTAGGCTGAACTTGAACTCCTGAGCTCAAGTATTCCATGCACCCCAGCCTCCCAATGTGCTAGGATTACAGGCATAACACACTGCCAGTGGCCTCGAAGATTTAATTCTTAAAACTTCTGAGTCTTCAGACACATCCTACTCCATGCCATGTTAAGAGTTAAAATTTTTCCCAGCAAAGGAAGACAACAGAGAGGAACTTCACCTCAGGGCAATAGATGGCCCCTCAAAAGCTGTTTCCACCTCCTCTCCTGACTGCTAGGCCTACCATCAGGGCTAAGCTGCAGCACAACCCAGCCAGTGACATTGTGAGCCTGATAAGAGAAGATAAGGACCATGCCCCAAAGGAGCTGTCCCATACAGCATGGGACAGGAGGAGGGGAAGACCCAGGGGACTGGGTTCTGAAGGTGCTCAGTCACAGAGATGGTACCATAAGATAGAACAGGGGGAGTTTATTGACCTAGGGGAACTCTCTAGAGATACAGGCTTTAACACCGTCTCAAGAACTCTGGGGATGGTGCAAACTTGCTCCTGGCAGCCTAGAGGAAGTAACGGCTCACACTGAGCAAGGCTGAAATGTCAGAATTACTGTGGCAGATGGCAGAAGAAAGGATTGAAGATTGAGGGATGGGAGCACGCTGGAGAGATATGTGAGCCTGCTAGATCCACCAGACAGTCGTATTCCATAGAAGGCCCAGAGGCCAGACATGCTGTCCTGCAAAAGCAGCAGGAACGCAAAGCACCAGCATCACCGGGAAGCTGTAATGATGCCCCTCTGCCTGCCAGGGCTCCTATCAGGAACGATGGTCACAGAGTTTGGCTCCCTGATAGCAATGGGGATGACAGGCCCCTGAAGCAATAGAGGCCAGGTGACATCACTCTGCTGCCTGTGGCCAGAATGGGTCATGATTTCATAATGACCAGTAGGGGCAGTCAAGGGGACTGACCCATGGAGAGCTATGAACATGGCTAATAGAGCATGGCATCTGAGGGCAAAGTGGATGGTTAGCCAGCAAGGGTGTTGCTTACACACAAAATAAAACAGAGCAAGGATGGTTGAGAAAGGGCAGTTGCCCCAATCAAAAATCATGATCCCTGCTCAGTTTCTAGATATGAGTCAATTTTCAAATCTGGAACCTACAGACTAAAAAGGTAGCCAGACCCCACAACACCTTGGCAAGTGTGTATGGTAAGGCTTTCCCCAGGGAGACCTTCGGCCATATACTCAAGTGACTGTAGACTTGGGGAAAGGGAATGTCTAGACCTTTTGAGGACTGTTGGTCGAGGGATTTGAGTTAATAATAATGATACTCAAAGACCCTGCTAGAAGGGGAACACATAGAGCCCAAAGAATGAAAGGAATCGTGGCCAGATCTGACATGCAGTGAGCCCACAGGGACTGTACACCAACCTGGAAGTCTTTTTCCCAGTCCCAACATATAATTGGGATTGATGTATGACACATTGGGTTCTTAATCTGCAGAGTAAGAACTGTCATAGTAAGGAAGGCAAGTGAAAACCTCAGCAATTGTTCTTCTCCACAAAAGAGGATTGCATCCAGAGGGGAGCATGGTGAGATTAGTGACACTCTTAGAAGGGGTGGCAGACTCTATCATACCTACATTTAACTGGCCAGGATGGACCCTGGGGAATGGCAGTGGACACTATGCCAAGTTCAACCAAGTAGTCATCCCAGTTGCAGCTGCTGTGCTAATGTAGTATCTTTGCTACAGCCAATTAACATAGTTTCCAATATATATGGCAAGTGGTTATTCGCTTGGCAAATGCACTTTTGTCCTATTTGAATTAGGACTGAGTATCAGAAATAGCTAACGTCATATGGAACAGACAACAATATACATTCCCAGCTTTGCCCCATGGCTGCAGTTAAGTCTCCTACCTTCTCTCATAATATAATGCAAAAAGCCCTGGGCCATTGGGAACCTACGGGACATCACCTTGATTCACTGCTCTGACAACATCCAGAGATTGGGCGTGCCCAGCAGGTGATGGCTAGCAGGTGGCTGGATGCCTTGGTAAGACACATGTGCTCCAGAAGGCGGGAGGTAAATTCTACAAAGATGCAGGGCTGCTACTTCAGTGAGTTGGAGGAATCCAGGGGTTAAGAATATGCTGGGGAAGCCTCCCCAAAGTAAAAAATAAATTACTGCATCTAGCAGCCTCTCAGAGATTCTTCCTTCTTTAGAGGCTTGTCTTGTCAAGGCCACACATGCCACATCTAGGAAATCTGCTCCAGCCCACATTCCAGGTGATATGGAAAGAAGCCAGTTCTGAGTTGGGCTGAGAGAATCAGAGAGCTCTGTAGCAACACCAGGCTCGAGGTAAGCAGCTCTGCTACTTGGGCCATATGCTCACGAGGCTCTTTGATGTTGGAAGTTGTCAGTGGTGCAAAAAGATGAAAGAGTTTGTTACCAACACCAGTGGGAGAACTCCAACCCAGGCCCCTGAAGTTCTGGAGAAAGGTCATGCTATCTGCAGCACAAGACACAGCTGAAAATCAGCTCCTGGCCTGGGACTAGGTCCTCTGATGAAACATTTGATCAAGAGATAGTGGCTGTGTGTCCAGAATCTCCCACCATCACCTGGGCACTGCTGGACTCAGCAGCAGACTGTCAGAAGGTGGAAATGGTGTATCTGGGACTGGTTATGAGCAAGATGCCTGCCTGCCTGTGCAGTCCAGACTTCATGTCACCTGCCACCGTTGCATCAGTACCCCATGCCCAACTCAGATCACACACATATGGCCGCATGAGGGGAGATGCACACGACAAGCTGGAGGAGGAAGAAAATGCCTAAGCTTGGTGTATGGATAGACCGGCTTGGTGTGTACATGCAAGCCTAACACAGACGGTGGCGCCATGTTCACCTCACCCAGGGTGGCCTTGAAAGGTAAGATGAGGGAAAATCTTTGCAATGTACAGCTTTGGGTGATAGATCTTGTCATGCACTTCTTGTCAAAGGATAAGTTAGGAAATGTACAAACTCTCAGGCAGTGGTGAACCACAGCTGGACAAGGGAGGACCTGGCAGGAAAAAGACTGGAAAATCAGTGACAAAGGGGCCTGTAGGAGAGAATTGTGGAAAGACAGATGAGAAGGGACATACAGGGTGGTCTTTATGGTGCGTGTAATATGTTTATGGCATTGGCTCTTTGAAACCCAAATTCCATGACACTCATGTTTATTAACTAACTAGCAACATTTTCTAGACCTAAGAATTCAATGAAAGATTTTTATCTCTGAAAATTTAAATAAAGGCTAAGACATTTTCTGAAAGCAACTTAAACATCTTTAGCCAAGGAGTTTATAATAGCTAATTTTAAAGTGGCCTGACGTACCAAAAAAATCACAATTGGCTTGATTCTAACATCCTTTCTAGCATTTGAGTAATAAAGCTGGGAAAGGGGAGGGTGGGAGGCAGATATATGATATTCCTTATTTACCAAGGAGCACCAAGTGGTTCCTCTAGAAGAGATTTCAGGGTGATTGACCCATCACTTTTCAAGGGCACTCAGCTGGAACAAATTGTTAAGGAGAAACATTGTTAAGGATAAATAATCCATATATACCCTCTGCTGCCGAAATGAAATCTCACTTACCAAGGATTAAAAATTACAGGTTCCAGAAGAGAGATGGTTATGTCTGGCTCACCCAATCTGCGATGTGTTGAATTCAAGTGCCTAGGATTGCATGACTAATTGGGAAAAGTGCTGTCTTGGTTGTACTAACCAGGAATCATAATACCAAGATCAGTAAAGTCTTTTACTTTGCAAGGATGTGACAATAAAACCAGAAAAAAAAAATCATTTTATATAACCTCGATGGAGAACAATTTGGTGATATCTATCAAAGTTACAAACACTTTGACCTTTTAATCCTGCAATCTCACTCCTGGGAGGGTATTCTATAGATATATTTCAAACGTGTATAAGAACATATGTTGTTTACTGCAGCGAATTGGGAAGAGTGGAAAAAAAAAAAGAGATTGAGAGAGAATAAACTCAAATGTCACTAAATAGGGTACTGGTGAAATAAATTATGGTACATCAATAAAAGGAACGATTGCACTGTAAACAAAGGATAAGGTGGTTTCCCATGTAGCATTATAGACACAGTTCCAAGTCACAGTTTAGATAAGGGGTATGATAGGGCGCCGACCCCGGCCAAACTGCAACAAAAAATAGCCCGGTGTTGTGGCAGGTGCCCGTAGTCCCAGCTACTCAAGAGGCTGAGGCAAGAGAATTGCCTAGCCCAGGAGTTGGAGGTTGCTGTGAGCTGTGGCACCACAGCACTCTATCAAGGGCAACAAGGTGACTCTGTCTCTAAAAAATAAATAAAGAAGGTATACGATAGTGTAATACATTAACTTTGCTGTATGAGAGGGGGAGGAGCAGAATATATTCTTGTTTTTGATTATTTATGAAAACTCTGGAAAGATACACAAGCTGATATAAATGGAGTACAGGCATTAGAAAGGGACTTTTCAGTGTACACCTCTTTATATTATTTAATCTTTGAATCATGTGAATGTTATCTACTTAAGAATGAAATGGCTTAAGACATCTTTATGTAAGGAACTTAAACAAAATTTTAACATAATCAAGACAGTTCATGTTGTCCTAGTTGTATTCCCTGACAGTGAGAGAATGATCACATCTGCCCTCAAATGTATCCAGTATTGCAAAAAACACTTTTCTGTCTTTATTCTGTATTCTTTAATGTCTGGTTCATCTCATTCTTAATTAACACCTTAACTTATTACTTAGAGCAGGGGTCCTCAAACTTTTTAAACAGGGGGCCAGTTCACTATCCCTCAGACCGTTGGAAGGCCGGACTGCAGGCCCTGGGACGAGGTGGCTGCTAAGCAGGACAGGGAACAGCGGCAAAAACACCTGGCAGGCCAGATAAATGAACTAGACAAACTGAAACTGCACCGTCATTTTCTTTTTTTTGGTAAATCTAGATCTTGTAGAGTAGACCATCAAAGATAACCTGTCTCCTCTATTTTTAAAGCAATATTTATATTTTTCATGATGTTGCCTCTTGAATCTTAAGGAGGAACAATAGTGTGATAGCCTCATGTATTCCAATAACAAAATCTTTGATAAAGGTTCACGGATTGGCTTGGTGCCTGTAGGTCAGTGGTTAGGGCGCTGGCCACATACACAGAGGCCAGCGGGTTCAAGCCCAGCCTGGGGCCTGCTAAAACAATGACAACTGCAACTAAAAACTAGCCAGACATTATGGCAGGTGCCTATAGTCCCAGCTAGTTGGGAGGCTGAGGCAAGAGAATCACTTAAGCCCAAGAGTTTGAGGTTGCTGTGAGCTGTGACGTCACAGCATTCTACTGAGGGCGACATACTGAGATTCTGTCTCATTAAAAAAAAAAAAAAAAAAAAGGCTAAGGATTATAAACTGATTTTTTTTCTCCTCTATAAACACCAATTTTAAGTTCACTTAGAACGGCATCCCTCTCTGATAAAAGTCTGAGTTGAAACCGACTGATCTCTTTCACCGCTGGCTGTCAATGGAAATCCAGTTGTAAGGCTCTACTAGAATGACCCAAGGTTAAAATAAAATCCAAATTACGTCTTCCTGCCCTATATTGTTGGTTCATTTATTCCTGTCAACAGCATGCATCACGAGCGTCCAATATGGCACTTCAGGGGAGCAGGGAGGATAACAGGTATGTACCAATGGCAATTTCACAATTCTGGAAATGGCATAAGGGCAAATTCCAATCTGGATTTAAGGCTATAAACTACATCCATGATTCTGTTACAGAGTGAATCAGTTTAGCAAACAGGTACCAAGGAACATCTCACTTTAGTGTTTTAATGAAAATAAAGACTAATAGTCAAAGTGTGTGTTGGGGCAGGTATGGACTCTCAGCGGCCAGCACTAAGCTCTGCAGCCAAATTGCCTGGGCTCAAATCCCACCTGTTCACCTACCAGCCATGTGATTTAACCAATCTGTGCATCATTTTCCTTAAAAGCAAGAAAAGGGAGATAAGAGTGCTGACATGCAGGGTTGTTGCAAAGACCAAATAGGAACTTCTCTGAACTTGGAAAACTTGGAAAGAGAAATGTGACTTGAAAGGTCAACCTTCTTGTTTCATATGCATTCTAACAACTAGAAAAAATCAGCACATTTTTGATCCTGTAATTATATCTTGATATATGTCTACTTTGCAAGCACTCAGAGCAGCTCAAAGTAGTAATTTACAAAAATTTAACACAGAGGTTAAAATTACAATTCTTTGAAACTTGAATAGGAGAAATAATCTCAAATTTAAACATAATACCTATATGTTTCTGAAGCATTAAGGAAGTTAATAAATTCTGTCTCTTACATATAGAAATATAGTTCTTAGACCTTAATTCTTGGTACAAGGTTAATTTATAACAGCTCACCAAGAAATTGTTAAGTGGATAGGGTTCAAATGTCTAAAACTCAAATGCTTCTAGAAAATTGTTTCTCAAAGGAAAAAAGTAGCCCTTGAATAAGAACTGGCAAACTTTTATTTCACCACCTAAGATTTTCAATCTTACTCAAAAAAGGTGATACCAAATATCTCAAAAGAGAGGTTTGATCCTCAAAGGATAAAGAAGTAGTTAAGAGCTTATCAGGAGGATAAAATTTTGCTAACAGCAAAGCAACACCCATTTCCTATGAAAACTCTGTGGTTTTCAACACTGGCAAAATTCCAATTAAATCTGGAATTTAAAATGATCAGACTCTTACTAGTTAAGGCCAATTCCCCAGAGAAATCAACTATAGAAATGATGTACATTTTTAGCTACGTAAAAATAAAGATATACCTTGACCCCACACTCCAGAAAAAAAAATCAGAACACAAAGACAAAATGGACTTGGATTTTTAATTTTTTTAAAGATATCTCTCTATATATAATATTAATAAAAAGTGCAAAGAATAGACCTTCATGTTTAAATTATATTCTAAAACAAAATATATATTTCCATTAACTGCAGGAGACAACTGGCAAGTAAGGAGCCTGAGAGAGTCCAGTCCCTCTTCATCACTACATCGGACGTATATTTTAAGGAAGCACCTATGAAAAATAGTAGAGTGTTCACAATACATCTGGTAACACAGATAGCTTCTGGGTGCTCTTGAAAGCAGTTTGTTTGCGTTTTCAATCTAACATGAAATGAAGGGAAAAATCAAATTCATAGGCGGAAATGACATTACTGAGAACAATCTAGTATTCTGTATTCGTTCGTGTTTGACATGCCCCCGAGCCTAGCAGTTCCATGTAGCAAGCCACACTCACGTGTGCCTCAGTAGAAGCCAGCAGTGCACCTCGAATGGTAATCAGCTCTGTGCAACAAGTGCTCTCTGCTCCTAACACTGCTGGTTTAGCAACATAGTTGAATTGTCTGGTCAGAACTGAAGTTCTGTCTTTTTTTAAAGAAGGTAACAATTTTAAAAAACATAGCATTGTGGCATTCAGCCCTGTACATGTAGCTCAAGTTAAGTTTTGGGCTTAATTTTCACCAAAAGGTCTTAAAACACCAGGGGCGTACACTATCTGCTCCTTTTTTTATGTATTTACGGTGATGGTGGCAAAAGGTTGCAGAAACAACAGAAACAGGAAAAAAAAAGAAGACACACAACTCTGGACTTTTTTTTTCCTTAAAGCAAACTAGGATATTTCAACAATTCAATTCAAACATTGACTTCTACTGTGGCTTTGAGAGCTCTGCACCCACATGTAGAAAGGACCCCTCAGTTTTGATTTGGCTTTCTTTTATGATTCCTTCCTTTTTAATAACTGGGAAGAAATTCTAGTTTAGAAAAGATATGTTCTATACATTCTGCTTGTAGCATCCTATCTGTAATACTGGCTATGACAGCATTTTGCCTTATAAATATCAATAATATGCTCTCACTAAATCTGGACGAAGTCAGTATTAAAATACAGATAAGCTGCAAACTATCCATTATGCATAACTTGTAGACTCAAAAGTCCAGTCTCCTCTCCCTTTCTTTTAGGCCTGTTATAAAAATAATTTTGGTTACAACTGTCTACACAGCACCAATTTTATTTCAAAAGCAGCATCTTTACTCAGCCACCTAAATGAATCTATAAGTACACATGCTCAAATAGTTTTTCTCATTTTGCTTCTGTTTTGTTATTCCAAAAGGCCAGTAATTGTATTATTTTCTTAATCAAAAATTATTCAGCAATTATTAAAACCATCAATTACAATGTCCTAAAAATACCAACATCTGCTGAATTAAATGAGAAGTTCCCTTTACATGCAACTGTATAATAAAAGAATTGGGCCTGCAGTTGATTAACACTGTTTTGTAATAACAGAAGAAACAAGTCTGTAAGAGTAAAAAAGCATTTCATAAAACTTTGTCATATATAAAATATCTTATTAATTGTGACCATTCCACTTATGATTAAAGCATAACATAAGTGTTTGCTCTGCCTTCTGCTGTGGGACAGTTAGGGGTCATAGAGCTTCAAAAAATAAAGAGTGCATCTGTTTCCCAGGCTGACAAAAGCAACAGGCTCGATTACACTGCTCCTCTCTCCAACTCGCCTGCACTCATGCGGACCCACACAAAGCACCCACAGTTTTAATCTTCACGACACTGTTGCTACGCTTTTTTCCTATGTTCAAAAATCTGACAGGAAAATGTGTGCACAAAATAATTATTCTTGTCTATGCCCAGCCTCGATCTCCACTGCTCATTTTTATGATTTTGAAAGATAAAGTCTACTGCAGAAGGAGTACAGGCCTCATTCATCTTTCTCAACCCTTTGGTTTCCACCTTTAATGTTACACTGAATGCAGATTTGACTCAGGAGGCCTGGGTCAAAGGCTTTACAGATTCTGAACCTGAAGTGCAGTAAGAGAATAAACATCTGCCACATGGCATAGGAAAAATGTTAAAGTAGCAATAATAAACACAACTCCCCATACATGAAGAATTTACAGGAGTCATCTAAAAATTTCATAAAAAAATTAAATTTGTAGGAGGGGTGGAATCACATAGCAAAGGTCGAAAGGTAAAATGCAATCAGATAATAATTGCATTCTTTGAAAAATACTTCACTAGCACAACTTGTGCCCCAGTTATGCCAAGTATTTCTCAAGTCTCCCATCTGTACAGATGGTGGACCAAGAAAGATACATACTAAAGAAAGGGATGACATCTGACTAACCAAATGATTTCAGAGCAGGTAAGGAACTAGCTCCTAAAGAAAAGTGCTTTAATGTGCTTCTGCAAAATGTCTGAAATAGAGGCAGTTCTGAAGTTTTGACACTTACACTTCACCCATAGGTCAGGCGGAGTTTCTTTTACAGGAGCAACTAAATTGAAATGTAAAACTAAAAAAAAAAAAAAAAAAAAAAAAACCTGCTCAATTATGACATCACAAATTCCCAGGGCAGACCTGGGAATCAAAGCTCCCTTTGATTAGAATTTCCCACTTGTAATGCAAAGTGCAAGAGCAAGGGCTTGGAGCGGGTGGACAAGGGCAGAAAGTCAGAAAGCTTCTTCCCCACATTGCCCACTTGACCCCCTCACACATCCCACAGATAGTTTATTAGCTAGTTCTCAACTCTCCGGCACCCATACCTAGCATTCTACTGGATTCTTTATAAAGCCAGGCCTCTATTCCCAATAGTTCAAAGTAATGAAAAAGAAAGACACAAGGAAATACATTCAATAAACAAGAGAAAAGAGCTCTGGAATCGGACATATTTCATGTTATGGAAGTAGTGGCTGATATAATGTCTGAGGGACACAAAGTCAGTGAGGAACACACAGAGATGAGACTGCTCTGCCTGTGCTTCCAGGACAACAGCGAGCTTTCCTGGAGTTTCAACTTTCCATCTATTCCTCTTCGAGATTCTAATAGGTTCTTACTGAGTACCTGAGATCAGAAACATGTTGAAAAATGCTTAAAACACTTTAAATTATTTCAAAAGGGAGAAATGAGAACCAAAAGAAAAAAACAAAAGGCCCAAATTGAGAAGTAAGTTAATTGTAAACACAATAAAACTACTGGCTAAACATACTAATGTAAGTCAAACTGAAAAACGGAACCAGAAAGGAAAGGAGGGGGAGAAAGGAAGAACCGGGGTGAGAAGTGCTGGCCCTTCCCGCGCAGACTCCTTGTTTCCTGATTTAAACGCTGTGAGATCCCCTTCTGAGGGCTCCTGGTCATGCTGTCTTCACAAGTGCATCAAGGGTAACGGCAACCAAGAGGCAGGCAAACCCCAGTGAACACAGTAAGAAGTCGGTGATTTCTCTGTCATCTTTCCTTGGCACATAGTCTGGAGATGTGGCCAATTCTGCTGGCTGCGCCGAAGAAATCTATGGTAGAAAATACCAGAAATGGCCCCCTATCCATTCTAGGGGAAAAAATATACAAAACCCCTCCAAAACCTAAACAGAACCAAATAAAACAAACAAAAACAATCTTCTCCCTCCTAAAGAAAACCACGTTGGAAACAAATGCCCTGCAGAAGTCCTCAGATGTACGTTTTTACAAGGCTGGTAGAGGCTATTTTGTTTTGGATTCCACGTAAATTTTATCTCCATCCCTAATGCCAAAGGAATGCAACGCCCGAGAGCTGTACTTCATTTCCTCTGGGCCAAAGGGTGCTTCATGGTCAAAATAGTAGAGAAGCATGTTGCTTGTAGGTAATTGCACTAGAGTTTTTAATTGTTTCTTTAGTTCGGCAACTGTTTGGTCCAGACGAATGCTCATTTCTTCCACCTGATCATTAAAGTGGACTTCTACTTTTGCACTGCTCTGGGGTCTTAGGTCCACTTCTGCCAAAGGCTCCAACTTCCCATACTTTGTGATCAGTTCATGATACCTGGGAGGACAAAAAACAAGCAAACAAAAAAAAAAAAAAAACCAGCGTCAGCTTAAACTACCAGCACGTAAACTATAGACTTCTTCTGAACTACAGGTAGACGGCACTGTTTAAACTGCACTCTCAACACCTCTCTGCCGTCTTATTCTAACATCGCTTCCATCTTATCTATTAGGCAGATGACTCCTGAGGATCCTGTGAGTTCAGAGCAGGAAAACAGCTGCTCTGTTGAGGCCAGAACCACATCGCTGTGTACAGGGGAAGTGTGTCTCTTAAAGATGGTCACCATCTCTATTATTAACCATTAATTAAAAGAATGGGCTTGGAAAGAAAAGTGAAATCCAGAAAGGGAGACACTACACAGGTAACGGAGAGAAGGCCCACCTCTCTGCGGAACTTGGTTTCCTGGGTGTCATCAAGACAGACGTGTAAGCACCTGTCCCTGGGTATAGACACAAGATGGAAGGAGGCCAGAAGGTTTTGAGGCCCAGAGAATCCATAACTTATAAACAAAAACATGTAGTTGTATGTTAGCAATTAACTCAGCTATTTATTTATTCTAATTAATATGAGGGAGCAGATTTTTAGGTTACATTGTTCTTACTTCCAAGGTAAAGTTCATGTTGTAGTTGAGCCCTTCACCCGGGGGGTGTGCTGAACACCCAGCCTCACTTTATGCACATTAGGCGAGATCCCACCAAGTGCCCTCCCACCTCCCGCCGTTCACTCCACGCCTCCCTCTGTCTCCTCCCCTCCCCCTTGTTAGACTGTATTCTTGTTTTATCATTCATGTGGGTTTGCAACTGTTTAAACAGTGGTTTCACATTATATTGTAACTCAGCTCTTTCAGTGATCACCAGCAGCAACCAACAAAAGAAGAGAGGGCACAACTTCGTTGCCATAACCATTAAAAGGGGACCAAAAGGTCTGTTCTATGTGGTTCAGCTAAGCAAGAATCCTAACCAAATCCCCATAAACTATAATGGATAAAGAAGATACGGAGATAAAATCTCGAGCACACTAATACTTCTTAACTTAGATAAAAGTGGACCAAGTGGGTAATGAGTCAGCTAGACTGAAGAAAAACAAGGTTGAAGAAAAAGTGGGGACCAGAAGCGTCTGTGTCCCACTGCCAGGACGCCAGGATTTTAACAACGGCAAACAAAACAAAACAAAGTGGAACAAAAAAGCCCCAAAACAACAACAAAATAAAACTCTCAAGACTTGAAATGTTCCAAAGCTCCCACGTGAAAACGTGAAATGACTCAAAGTTCAAGGGTACCTCTTGTCCACCTCATCAAATGAGTTAGGCTAGGTTACAATAATTTAACAAAATCTCAGACAGGACAGCAGAACCCAGGAGGTCACATAAAACTGCACCCAACTCCAGAGATGTTTTCCTTCAGTCTACTGTACCAGGCTGGCTCTCCCACTCCGCAGAGGATGACAGAGGGAACAGTGCCAAAGGGGTCAAACAGACCTCACGGAATCTATATTTCAGCAAAGAGAGGTGTGGACAGGAGTGCCCTTCACACGTGAGCAAAGGATAAGACACAGAACGACAACTAAGCACATACCAGAGCAGGAAGGTAAAGGAAAGGAATAAATAAATAAATAAATGGCAGATACAGAACTTTATGTGAAAGAAAATGCCCCACAAAGACCCAAAAGTCTGGAAATTAAATATGTACATGAACATAAAATATAAGAGCTCAGAGACAAACCACAGAAGGAGATGAAAAGGACTGCAGAACTAAGGACACAAACTGAGGAGCAAACCCACATGATTACTGAGACACAGTAACAATAAGCAAAGGAGAAAGGATGCCCCAAGAGCATGAGACCCAGCCGCGGGCTATGGTCTCAATGTTTACACTTGGTCTGCAGTGCGATCGTGCTGAGAGGTGAGTAGGGGGAGTGGGTCTAGTTATCATGAGACTAAGGTGGGTCCTCCCCTGCCCTTTTGCCTTCCACCACAATGACAGCACAGAGGCCCCTGTCAGATGCTGGCACCTTGATATCGGACTTCTCAGCATGGAGAACAAGGAGAAAGACATTTCTTTTTCTTTATAAATTACTGAGTCTGTGGTATTCTGTTCTAGCAACAGAAAATGGACTAAGATACCAAGTTTTGTTCAGAAATAAATTTAACAAGTAGATATTCTAAAATAAGAAAGAACAGAACACTCATGAGTCCTTTTGAGAAAAAGAAAAGCAAAAAGCTACTAATCAACAAGGAGATAAAGAAACTAGTGGTAAGTCCTGAATCAATTAAACACAATTATCTAAAATTTATATTAAGTAATAATAATTGTATACTCCTAGACTCATTTATACTGGACACTGTATATCCAACTACATTAATCTTAACCTTAAACATGTTTGTACATAAAATTATGACCTACATTCAGAAATTATTCTACCTGCTATAAAGAGGTAAGTATACCTATAAATTAAGTTACCTATAAATTGGGACACTCTGAAGTCCTTTCTCAAAATTAATATATTTAGAATAATTAATTGCCACCTCCCAGCCATATTCCCTTCCAGTCTTTCCTATCTCAGTCAATGGCATAGAAACCACCTGATTATCCCAGCTAGGAGCTGGACAGTCATTCTTATTCTTTCTTCTCCACGTCTCTCATTCAATCGATTTCCATGTCTGATTAATTATCTTCCAGGAAGTCTTAGGAATCCACCTGCATTGCTCTTGCCCACATGCCTTGAAAGTTTTAGCCACTACCGTTAGTAACTGAGATTGCTGTGTTGCCTGTGGATGCACAGACCAAAAGAGCTTTGTCATTACCTGTCCCAACCTCCTCCTCCTAGGCCTTCCTGAATATCAAAGACTGGAAAGCTGAAAAATATATTTTCCACACTCTATCAATCTTAGTCAGCCTTGGGGAGAGAGGTGGTAGATGCAGGAGACACAGTGTGGGAGCCGTTTGGGTGGAGGATTCCTAATGACCAGCACACAGTTTAAGCAGTGTGCTCCAGAGTCAACAGCCCTGGAAGCAGCTGGCTGACCCCCAGATCATAGCAAAGGTGGTGTGGTCAGCACCAGGGACAGCGGCTTGCTGCTTGGCTCCGTCTGGGGTACTATTTATTCTAGAGGCAATCCCAGGGAGGTGCTGTAGTAGCTTCCTCAGGTCTTCGAAAGATTTTGTAAGCACCTTATTCACTGTACGTCCCTATCTTCTTACGATAGTTAAGGTTCTTCCCTAACTTTAGAGTTACCCCAAGATAATTCTTGCCTCCATTGTAGCCATAGTGATTGCTTAAAAAACACAAATTTGATGACATCACTCCTAAATTTAAAACACTATCCCTAAGAATCAAACCCTAACTGCAGCATGACTGTAGTACATGGAAGTCTGGCCTCCATAACCAGGTAGGCCTAATCTAATCACAAGAGGCCTTAAAAACAGAGAAGTTTCTTTAGTAATTGCAGAAATCACAGAGTCAAAGTACAAGCACTTGACATACCATTGCTGGCCTAAAGATAGCAGGGACCATGTGAAAAGTGTAAGGAGGAACAGAATTTAGCCACCATCCTGAAGGAACCAGCAAATGGGATTCCTTTCCAGAGCTTTCAATAAAGAAAAGAACCCTGCCGACACCTTGACCTTTGGCCTAGGTGAGACCCTAAGCAGAGAATTCAACTGAGTCACACTATGCCCACACTTCAGACTCATAGAAATGGTGACATATCAAGTAGGTATTAGTTTAAATTTATCTGAGTTTATACTAATTTATTATATCAGCAACAGAAAACCGACGCAATGAATATAAAAGGCCCTTCGTGATCTGGTTCCTTCATAACTTTCCAACCTTACTTTGTGCTATTACCAGACCGTTACCATTTTCTGCATCTTCCCATTCACTTGTTTAAATCTTAAAATCAACAGATGTTAATTTACTGGCAAGCCCAGTAGACTTTTGTATATGGGTTAGATTTGGGACTTGGACTTTAAGAAATATTCACTATTAAATATAAAAGAAGAAAGAGTGTTAGAGTCACGATTCACTGTCCACACTGAATACGCTCCTTGAAGTTACATAAATAAATATCACAATATCAAGATAATCTGTTTACTCCCAATTTTCTTATTTTCCCACATAGCTATAAGCGGGAACAATCAGTAAACATAAGAAATCAAAACTTTACTAAATGTCGACCAGTAAATTTTAGAAACCAATTTCCACCTAGTTTTCTGGTTTAGATTACTTTATTCATTATTCAAAAATCTACCAAAACTAAACTAACTATACTGTATACTTTGCATTACGTGTATCGGAGCTTTCTCAGCCTTAATTCCAGTGTCTTCCCAAAGATACGGTATTAAGACAGAATGGTTTCTGATGACTAAGTATTCTTCAAAACTAATGATCTCAATTTACATTCTACCAACGTGTGTCTTCATCTGGCTACTAACAAGTATTTAATATGTATAAAAGCCCTACTTATAAAGTGGGCAAAATGCTATAAACCTGCTTTGGAAGACACTGTTGATAAAGATGTACTGTAATCATCAAATGCTAAAATGTAATACACACCGTACTTGTGTTCAGAGGTCCTTTGGTCCTTTCCAACACGACTGTCTAACACGAAATGACCAATCACAGGCAAAACAAAATTTACCACAAACAGAATAAAGGCCAGCATGACCACATGGGCAACTGTAATAAATGGAAGCCAAATGCTAGCTGCAACCTTATGAAGACCACCACCCACAGGCAAACTGGTGGTGTGCTTTTTACTCCCTTCCTATTAAATAAAAACACCCACTGAGAGAAAAGCGTCTTTCAACTCTAAGGGCCTTTGAATCATGAGTGGTTAGACATCAGACTACTGGTGGAGTGGGGCTGAAGGTGATACTAAGAAAGGGAAGAATGGGGACCGAAGCCAGCTGTAGTGCAGCGAGGCTAGCTCTGCTCCCAGCGCAATCAAGCAAGCCTACACACACCAGGGCTCCGGATGTGGCCATGGTCAGATGTAAGTAGCCTGGTGGCCATGCTTCTCCTTACTGTCCGTCCTCACTCTCAATTCCCAAGACCTAAGAGTACCTTCTCAATTCAGTCACAGGGGTATGATTCCAGAATAAATGAAGACTTGGCACATTATTTGAAAAAGACTATAGGTTCCTGCCATAAATCTTAGTCTGAGGGTAAATGTATCATAAAATCTAAAACCCAAAGATAGATAGAGGTAAAAGGTTAATTCATTCTTGGCTCTGAATAGCCTTATAAATTCTCCTAACTAATACACACAGTACATATTTTACACAATTTTTAGGAAACTGGAAAACTGAGGTATACCTAGAATCTGGCTTCTCAGTGGCAGAAAGCTTTCACATGTGGACACCACGTCTCTAAACCCACAAAAGCAGCAGCCCACAATCTCAAGGAGCGCCCTGCAGAAAAATACAGGGATTTACATTTTCTGCAGGTTCCTAACACAACAACGGGATCAAGTATCCCAGAGATGCTCTAGTTATCCATTACGACTGCCTGGAGGTGTGCTCACAGGGTGGCTTGCAAGGCAACAGTTTCGTTAACCTATGTAGTATCGTTCCCCAAATGCAGACCCATGGTGATCAACCTAAGTCATCACTTTAATATATAACTCTGAAATAAATCTTTCCTACATACAGCTTTAAGAAATGTACTAAATAAAATACGAAAAATCCCTGAGGATTTAGGTTGAACCAAATCACTGAAATTTAACTAGAATAAAAATATTCATTGGATTTACTGTTTCCCAAGATACTACGAGGGATTCCAAAGTATCTTCTAAACATCTTCCGATTGCTCCAATCTCTCTCTTGCTATAGTATGCTTTCTCTCAGTTTTTCATATCATGGTACCTTAAAGAAACCTCCTTAACATTGTATAACTGGGATTTTATACTCTACTGAAATAGTTTTCTCAAGGTTACCAATATTCTTTTTCTTAAAATGTATAAACATCAGATTTCAGAAGTAGAAAGAACCTTAGAAATCATTTATTACATACTTTACAGATATAAAAGTCGAGACCCAGTTTATTAATCCAAAGCCTCATAGCTAGTGAAAGAAGGGTAGAACTCAGTAGAACTTCAGACCTGAAGTTAGAACTCAGGTCTTGTTCTCAGGCTCATCTTTTTGTTGTTTGTTTTTTTAGTTGTCACAGTCTTAGTGGTTTGCTGCAAAAATGAACACTGCTCTAGAATTCTCTTCTCCTTTCTATACTTCAAATAACCCCTTTCAATCTCTCATTCCTCTTTTACCATCTACGCATGGATAGTCCCAAAAACTCACTCCTGGGGTCTGTTTCCTTTTCTCTTCATAATCTTCTATCATGGAACAAGCTTAAGCCATAGACATTTTCCACTCGTCCTCCTCAAACACTTGCATTTCGCCTACCTCCAAAATTAATTATTCTTACCTTTCACACAAAGCAAATGATCTTGAACTGAACTTAGTATTTTCCATGTCGGTGTTCATCAGGGCTTAATTTATAGAACTATATTTGTTTCAACTCACGTCTTACCAAAATTATCTAGAGAATGAATAGAATGTGACCTATTCATATGATAGAATATCATATAGCAGTTAAAAAAATGATTTTAATCTACATTTATCAATATGATATAACTTTGGTCAAAAGCTGTACAATATATGTTCACATTTTAATGTACTGTTACTCCAAACTCAGAGTAAAATGGATAAAATATAAAAAGTTGAAATCCAAGAAGAGATAGCCCAGGGTCAAGTATTATTAAGTTTCTCCATGGACCAAAAATTGAACAGAAATCCAAATCATAGACCTAAAACCACAAGACCGTTGGGTTTCAAATCCAGAGCAGATGGTAGCAGTCAAGAGCTCAAGTTCGACAAGGCTGAGAAGATAACTGCACTCCACGGGAGGGAGAGGAACCACACCAGGTTCATTGCCTGAAACAGGGGTAGAGTTGGGATGACGTGAGACTGAGCATGAAATAAGAATGAGAAAAGCAGCTGCAGACCCACTGCTCTAGGCTGCCTCTTCAGAGCAATGGGTCTAGGGTCTAGGTAAAAGAAGTAAAAAGAACTGAATCAAATCACCTGCTGTTTAGGACCAGTTCTGCGCTATCTCTAAAATTAAGATAGGATAGCTTCTCTGAAATCCATTTAAAAAGCTGGGTTTAGACCAGGAATCTGGGGGGCTGGTTAGAGGCAACTGTAAAACCATTAGACAGGGAGAGGTGAGTCGGACTACAGAGACATATGACAAACCTAAACGTGTATGTATCTAAAAAGACACATGAAGCAAAACTGATAAAAACAGGCAAATCCATAACTATAGTTGGGGATGTCAACACTCTTCTCTCAGTAATTGATAAAATAAACAGATAGAAAATTACCAATGATGTAAAAGACCTGAATAACACTAACAATTTGATCTGACATTTATACAACACACCAGCCAAAAACGTCAGACTATGCTTTTTTGCAGTGTATATGGAATATTAGCCAAGAGAGACCATACTCTAAGCCAAAACACACCTCAATCCTATCACTACAGGTTTAAAAGAACTGAAATACAAAGTATGTTCTTTGACCATAATGAAATTAAACTAGAAATTATTAACAGAAAGATTAACTGGAACCCCCCTAAATACCTGGAAAATAAAAAACACACTTATAAATAACCCCCCATTAATCAAAGAGGAACAAGAGAAATTAGAAAATATTTGCATTCAATGAAAATATAGTATGTCAAAAATTCTAGGATGCAGCTAAAGCACTGCTTAAAGGGAAATTAGAATTAAATGCTGAAGATAGAAATGAAAAATGGTCTCAAATTAATGATCTTAAGAAACTAGAAAAAAATGAGCAAATTAAATATGAAGCAAGAAGAAGAAAAAAACAGACATATAAGACTATGTCAAGAAAAAATAGAAAAAAAACAAAAAACCTGAAGCTGATTCTTTGAAAAGGTTAATACATTTGATAAACCTCTAGCCAGAGAGATCAAGAAAAGATGATATGAAAAAAATGCTCATCATTCCTAACCATCAGAGAAATGCAAATCAGAACCACCCTGAGCGATCATCTAGCCCTAGTACGATTAGCCCACATCACAAAGTCCCAAAGCTACAGATGCTGGTGTGGATATGGAGAGAGGGGAATACTTTTACACTGTTGGTGGGCCTGCAAACTAATATAGCCTCTCTTTGGAAAGAAGTATGGAGAATCCTCAAAGAAATTAGACCTCCCATTTGATCCTGCAATCTCATTACTAGGCATTTAACCAGAACAAAAAACCTCATTCTATCATAAAAACATTTGCACGACATTGTTTATCGCAGCTCAATTTACAGTTGCCAAGATGTGGAAACAACCTAAATGCCCATCAACTCAGGATGGATTAACAAACTGAGGTAGATGCACATCATGGAATACTATTCAGCCATAAAAAGAAGGTGACTTCACATCTTCTATAATATCCTGGATGGAACTGAAGCCCATTCTTCTTAGTAAAGTTTCACAAGAATGAAAAAGCAATTATCCAATGTAATCAATACTAATGAAGCTAGTAGGTGATCTAATGCCTGCCCACATAGGGGGAAATTCATTTCAATTCAAGATGGGAGGAGAGGGGACAAGGCTGGGAAGGGGGTTTGGGGTGTTCTCACTGAATGAACACTGGGTTGGGGGTGACAGAAGCAAGGTTAACTTCTCTCTTGTGGAAAACACCTCCAAAGAAGGTTTCAGTACAGGAAATATGCAAAGGAAGCAAATTCACACACAGTCACACGCAAATCCAAAAAGCAGAAGAAAATAAACAGGCTGATATTATAGTCTCTCAAAATCAGGGTCAGCCACTGGATTCATAAGAGACAGAGTATATTTAGTGGAACCAAAATTTTATAAATTTATTAGATTCAAAGTGTTAGCTTAGTAAGTATAAAATGTCCATTTTACTTAAATACTGAATTTTACAATTGCTATCTCTGACATTTAACTTTGACCCTTTGTTTTTGTTCATTTTTTTCCTTTTTTTGTGAAAGTCTATCCTCATTCTTCCAGATGTATGTTTTGGCTTGTGCTTATCTTTCAAAAAAAATTTTAGATCAATTTTTATGAAACCATAGTAAGTCAAAACTGCTGTTAGTTTTGAGCATGAGTCCCATTAGGGATCGGAGTTCACGGCTTGCAGACAGCGCAGGTAATGAAGTGACTGGTGAGGATGTGGCTAATGAATCACAGCAGGCCTGTGGCTTTGGTGGTTCCTTTCTGGTGATTTTAATCTTGAAAATGAACCATGTGGACACCCGGAGACCACGGTGGTTATGAGCTGAAAGCTGTAGTGGCTGCAAATCCACCTCAGCCTGGGTGTGAATTAGCAGCAAAGTCTGATGTTGTCCAAAAATATTGGACCATCTGAACAAACTGGCAAGGTGAGGAAGCTGGATAGATGGGCTCTACGTGAATCAAACAAGCATCAGAAGAGAAATCTTCTGAAAGCTTGCATTTCTTTGCTGTCACAACACAAAGTGGAACCATTTCTACACCCTATTGTCACGTGTGTTGAAAACTGGACTCTTTGATAGGGACAAGCATTCAGGACAACGCTTGGGTAAAGATGAAGTGCTGACGTAATCCAAAACTGGATATCCATTAAAAAAAAGCTAATGGTGTCTATTTGGAGGTCCAGTGCTGGTGTTATCCACTACAGCTTCATGAAACTGGTCAATTGATCACAGAGGGTGTCTATGCAGCCAGAACAATGAAATGCTTGTGATTATGAAGCCCAAATTGGTCAATAGAGATGGCCAGTCCCCTTGCAATAAACTGCTATCTCACAAGCAACCACAGAAGGTAGATTTGGAGACTCTCTGTCCTGCACTGTGTTCACCAGACCTCACACCAACAGATGGCCACTTCCTAGAGGCTTCCATGAAAGGAAAATTAGTCACCTCTTAACGAACTGTGGAAAATGCCTTTCATGATTTCATCACTGATTATTCTCCAGGCTTCTCTGCTTGGGGGGTACAGGAGCTGCTGTTAGAGAAGCGAAACTGTGTCTATAGTTTAGGTTCAAATCTTGACAATCGTACTGCTTCTTGCTTGAGATATAATAAACTTCCGGCTGGAAATCAGATTTAGTGAAAGCTTAAGTAAGGGCAAAGAAAGGATATAAGTTTGCACAGCTACACAGTGTGCTTGTGTTTTAAGCTAAGTATTTTTTAAAAAAGAACAAAACTTACAGACAATTAAAATGTTTTAGAGTAGAAAAGTAAAGACAAGCTAAGGTGAATTCAGTATTGAAGAAAGAAAATTCTCTTCTGTAAATTTAGTACAGCCTCAGTGTGCCGTGTTTACGGAGTCTACAGTAGGATACAGTGACATCGAGGGCTTCACCTCACTCACCACCAACATTGACTCACCAGAGCAACTTTATTCCCACAACCTCCATTTATAGTAAATACTCTGTACAGGTTTACCCTTTTTCATTTGTATGCCCTATTTTTACTGTACCCATGTCAATGCTTAAATACATTTAGAAACATGCATACTCACGTATAAACATGATGTTGGAATCACCTACAGGATGCAGTATAGTCACATGCTGGAATGGTTTGTAGCTGAGCAGCAATGGACTACAGTACAGGTTGAGGTGTGTAGTCAAATCTGTGTGAGTGCAGGCCACATTGTTCACACGGTGGTGAAATTACCTGCTGGTCAGTCCATGTGAGTGCAGGCCACGTTGTTCTCACGGTGGTGGAATCACCTGCTGGTCAGTCCGTGCGAGTGCAGGCCACGTCGTTCCCACGGTGGTGGAATCACCTGCTGGTCAGTCTGTGTGAGTGCAGGCCACGTCCTTCACATGGTGGTGGAATCACCTGCTGGTCAGTCCGTGCGAGTACAGGCCACGTTGTTCACACGGTGGTGGAATCACCTGCTGGTCAGTTCGTGTGAGTGCAGGCCACGTCGTTCACCTCCAGACGCATTGCTCAGAACCTATACTTGATGTTAAGGAATGGTGACTGTACTTTATTCTCCATTACTTTGTTTCTAGACCTCTAATGTGCACAATAACTTTTTTTCAAAAGCTGGTTTATTCTGTTTTCTTGTTAAACCTATTTTAAATAACAAATAATCTCAAAAGATGAAATACAAACTCTAAAAAAAGAAACTACATAAAACCTAAACTGAGAGTACTCAGGATACTTGTAAACAAGGTGATTTATTTGTAGCTCATGGAAACTATTTACACGTATAGCCCAACACTTAATTCACACCTCTGCCTAATGTTTGAGAGGATTGGGCAGGGATATAAAGGCATTGGGTTTTCCCCCTTTATTTCAGAATATTAGGTGGTAGGTGTGTTTTGTTTATATACTTTGATTTTTGCAAAATTAAGTCAAGGTTATAAAGTATCACCCCACCCAGATAGTGTGTATCACAACCAATAGGTGTGAATTTAGCCCAGATTGATTTTCATTGACAGTTATTTGTATATATGCACTTGGATGTTGATATGTCAATTCCAACCTGGTATTGAGAATATCTGTTTGCTTCTCTGGGCCTGTGTTTTATTTAGAAGAATAGTCTCCAGGTCCATCCAGGTTGTCACAACAGATAGTAGATCACCATTTTTTTTTTTTATGGCTGAGTATTACTTCTTAGTATACATTTACCACATTTTATCAATACATTCACGTATTGTTGGGTACTGGAGTGGTCTTTGCGATTGTGTCTTGTGCTGCTATAAAGATTTGAGTGCAGGGGTCCTTTTTATAAAATGACTTTTTTGTTCCTTTGGGTATATACCCGGCAGTGGATCAAATGGTAGTTTTACTTTAAGTTCCTTGAGGTATCGTCGTTCAATTTTCCAGAGAGATTGTATGGGTACAGAAGAAGGGTTTTTAAACACATATCTATGTCTAAAAGTTACAAACTAAGAAGCAATTAAATGCTATACATTGGATTATCCTTTTTACCCCTTCATTTTGATAAGAAAAAAAAAAGAAAGGCCCCTGAAAGCCGGGTTTTGCACATAGTACCAGCACTCCCCAGCATTTTTGGCCCCAAGGACCCATTTAATGCAAGTCAGTTTTTCCATGATCCAGGGAGTGGGGATGGTTTCCAGATTGTTGAAGCACATTACGTGTACTTAGATTATCAGGCATTAGATCCTCGCAAGGAGTGTGCAGCCTGTGTCCCTTGCATGCAGAGTGGACAGTAGGGTCCATGCCCCATGAGACTCTAAGGCCACCACTGACCTATAGGAGGTGGCACTCAGGCCACTATGGAAGCACCAGGAGTGGCTGTAAACACAGAGGAAGCTTTTCTTGCTAACTTCTCACTTCCCACTCACAGACTGGTGGAGTCTGAGGTCCAGTGTTGGGAACCACAGTTTAATGTGATTAAAATTTCACAAAATAGCAGCTACTGAATTGATTTCTGTCACACTGTGAAGTGCTTTTTAGTTGAGCCAGGAAAACAGTATTTTGATGAGTAATCAGAAAAGAAATAATTAATATGTTATTTTATTTCTTAGGTTTATTCCTCTGTCTTTAATGTCAAGAAAATGTCTGATGTTGTTTTATTCAAGTATGGATCATGTTTATATCCTATTAACAGTAATTGCTTAATTGGATGCAAAAATTCAAATGTAAAATTTAATTAAAAATGTGTATTTCAATATTTTGTCAAAACATACATTAAGATGAATATAAATATAATTCTATTTAATCTTTAAGGTATAAAAATTTTTTCTACATTAAAAAGTAAAATTTAAGTCACAATTTATGGATAAAAAGATTTTAACTAAAATTTTATACAAATCTTTTAAGCTAAAATTTTTAACTAAAATTTTATAACGAATACATAAGACAATATTTTAATCAAATGTTAGTGCATTTCCAACAATTATTGCCTATCAGTAAAATATAACTCTGAAACTGCATCACACAAAGCTTTGGAACTCGGTTGGACTGAGTATTGACATTGTTTTTATTTAAGCATAATATTTATTTACCCTTTGATTGCCTTTTTTACTCAGTTATACAGTATAGAATTTTGAATGTATATGTGTATATACTAGAATATTTTGAGCTCTACCAAAATTATTTTAATAATTTTTATTGTTTTATCTGAAAGCACATTATGCACAATTCTGAGGAAATGAGTGAGCATTTCCTTGTACTTAATACCAACAATATGATTGGTAATGAAGACCTGGTCACATGTCAGACACTGTTTAACTTAGAGAGAAAATCTTATTAGAAACAGTGTGAAGAAAGGATTATTTCTGCTCTATAGGTGAGGAAACTATGTTTCAACGAGTTTAACTTACTAAAGCTGTCACATTTCAAAAGTAAAATTATTATATTGAAACGTAGGACTTTCTGGATACAATCCTGAGCTCAACTGTGGACCAAAGGGAAACCCAGGAACTGAGTATCAGTCACTGCTGTTGGCTCAGCTCTCAAACCTACTGTGGTTTTGGAGGGCAGCAAAGAGCCACGGCTCCTCTGGATGGTTTGCTGAGCCAGTAGAGCTCCATGTGTTAGAGTTTTCCCAGGTACTCATTCTGCACCCCACTGATACTCAAGTTGTCGCCATTATATTGGAAATAAAACAATGATCAGTTTCTGTCATCAGAACCAGAAAATCTCTTCTTGGGCAAAGGTGTATGATAAAAATATTTGATGATTGTTTTTCTCTTATTATAGATGTAAATTTATTAGATGCCTTATTTCCTTTTACAAGGCCTTTGACATCGAAAGTTTTCCAAATCTTCACTTTTGGTGATAAGATCTTGCAACTCAACCTTGGCTTATTATGCAAATCTCCCCATTCATTTTCTAGGATAATTGCTTGTAAATATGTTCAATCTTACAAGATAAATATCATCCTTAATTAAAGGATTGATCTTCTATCTTTGGTTTTTGTATGTAGGATTTGTTAGTATTTATCTCAATATACACTTATGTCTCCCAAAATTACTCTTCATATTCTTTCTTGCATATATATGTTAATTTTAATATCAATTTTAATTTTTCTTAAGATTATAATTTCTTACAAGTTATGAGATAGTTATATTCTACATTTAAACATTTCAGTTTTATACTTAAAGTACATGTATATAGCTCTCATGTTTTATTTGATGAATATAAGATTATTATCTTTTAAAAGAAAATTTAACTAATTTGTTTTCTTCAAAAACCAATAATTTGTTTAAGTGTAAAGAAATTTTCCAACTCTTTTATGTTATATTTATAGAGTAAAATCTTTTATATTTTAATTACATATAGAAAAAAATTCTATAGATACAGTCTGACGCTTTATGTTGTTATTTTTGTATGTTTGCCTTTTGATTCATAAGTGTATGTTGCTTTTAGAAAAACTAGCAGCTGCTCTTCGAATACTGTTATGAGAGAGGACATTGACTATTTTAAATAATCTTGTATAGATTCAAATCTGAGTAAAAGCTATTTTGCAGTACGGTTTTTATTTATTCATTTCATGATATGCTTTTTAAAACATGTTTTATAAATTGCTTCTACTTTTTTGCTGGGGGTGATTTTTGGTTGCTTTCTCCCCTCTGTTGGCAGGTGTACAATTTATCTCACTCTTTCTAGTTACAATTTGAAAGCACGTCCCAAACCCAGTACTGAGGACTAACACTCAGCCTTAGATGGCACTCACTACTCTGTGTAATGAGGAAATTAGTAAATGGATTCTTCATGCTTCACTAAGGATTTTAGTTGTTACTGGATTAATCCAGAATCTGTGGCAGATAATTCCAGATACATCGTTTTTCAAGGGCCATATTTTATGTTTGCCTCCTTATAAATGTAACTTCCATTATCCTTGGAGTTTTTAATGCTCGGTGCAATCCCGTTCACCTCCTGCTTCATGATCTTGATATATTCTGATTCGCATCTCTGTCAGCTAAATTATGTTTCCATGTGTCAATTTAGGTTTTCATTATTGCTTTTATTATTTCTTTCCAAAAGGTATACAAATGGAAAATCCCTGAGTTTGCCTACACTGTGGCTTTCCCAAAGGCAGGGTAGCTTCACCTTGGTTTACAAATTTGCTCAACCTACATAAAATTGTATTAGAATATTCTCAGTGTGAGAAATGTAAGATAATAAAATATTTAAAAGAAAGAGGAGATTTTATTTTCATTTTGTGTTAAGATTAAAATACCTACCTTTCTAATTAAGACATTGAGGCAAAGAATTAAATGAATTTCTATTCTACAATAGTTTTAAAACAGTCCATATTTTTATAATTTTTATTTACAATTATTAAAACTTCCAGAAAAACTTAATAAAATAAATGAGAGGATTCCTCCTTGCTAAACAGAAAGTTGACAGTCATGGACATTTTAACTCTTGGGAAATGAAACTTGGTTCTTACTACCTAACTCAATTCTGAGCAGTGAGTACTTCCTTCAGCCGGGGCAATGCACTGCCACTTCAGAGATTACAGGAGCACATCCACAATGACAACATCAGAATTACACTCAGCAGAGCAGCAGAGCTCACTGAGAAACTGGGGAACATGCTAAGAGGAAGTGTCTTTAATGAGGTTTAGGCTTTTGCTGAAGAGTGTTGGCCAAAATTCCAGGGGAACTGGAGAAGGCTGTAGGTGTGGGGCTGCTCTCAGACAACTGCAAGTTGATGAGATGCTGTCAGGAGAATAAGCACATCGGGGGCACCACTGTTTAAAACAATCCAAAGCTGTGTCACTCAGAGGAGACAGTTATGGCATTTTATGGCCGCTGTGTGACATGGGAGAGACAATGTTTTCTGGCACCTTTGCACCTGGGTTATCAATCTATCCTTCCAACTGGATTAAAGGGCCGGGATGCTTTTTTTCTTTTTTGGTCTGATGTCATGTTAACTCTTGTAAACCAAGATGCTTTTTTACTGTTTGAAGTGTGCATATTTGATTTGGAACACTTTAGTTCTTCAGGAAAAGTACTTCAATTTTCATTCTTTGAACTATAGCTTTCAAAAATAGAATAATGGTAGTCTTAAATACGTGTTATGCAAAATGGTGATCTCATCAGATAGTTTTGGCAAAGAAATTCATCAAGTCAAAAGAAAGGGGAAAGTTTGACATGGTCTGATTATTGGTTAAAAGGAAAGAAAGAAAAACAATGGAAGGAAAGAATAATTATCAGAATGAATCATGTGCTCAGAAACTCAGAAAACGGGAACAGGACGTGGTGCTTGAAATGATTAAATATGTCTCAGAAGAAAGTAGACTCGCAATACTAATTGAAGCTTTTTTATCTGTTCTAGATATTTGCTCGTCTGAGAATTATTTACACTATTTGGAAAATAATTAGCTTTGATTATTATTTGTATATGAATAGCTGACAAAGTATTTAAAAATCCTTCCTATTAATCTTGTCAATTCTACATCCTAACAGTCCAATTCTTTATTTTAAAATAGCTCCCACATTGCTTGTAGGCTTTTAATTCCCCATATCCAGTGCTTTGGCCCAAGTTATTATTACTAAATGATTAAAATGACCTTTTACATGGTTTTCTACCTTGAATTTTCTCTCATCTATTCCAGCTATAGGACATAAAATGTAGCTAATATGAAAACTTCAATTTATTCTTCCTATTCTGAATAAATATATAATGAGGTGCTATTGAATTAAAAATAAGTTTTAAAAGGCTCGGTGCCTGTGGCTAAAGTGACTGAGGTGTCAGCCACATACACCTAAGGTGGCGTGTTCGAATCCAACCTGGGCCCGCCAAACAACAATGACAACTGCAACCAAAAAATAGCCGGCGTCATGGCAGGTGCCTGTAGTCCCAGCTACTTGGGAGGTGGAGGCAGGAGAATCACTTGAGCCGGGGAATTGGAGGTTGCTCTGAGCTGAGATGCCACAGCACTCTACCCAGGGTGACAGCTTGAGGCTCTGTCTCAAAAATAATAACAATAATAATAAAAATAATTTAAAAAAATAAAAAGTTTTAAAATTCTAGACATGCCACAATAAAGTTTTTAAAATCTATTTTTAAATTTCACAATATGCCTATTTATAATTGTAGAAAATTTGAGATTTAAAAGTTTCAATGATTTAAATATTATTTTTTGCCTTTCTGTAATCATTTGGAAATAGAGAAGGCACTCAAAAGTTAACATGTTATCGAAACTCATAATATACTTTCATGTATGTTATGAGACTATGTTTACTTGTTACTGAGTTTGTTACACTGTATAGATAAACTTAAGTTAAATGTAGTTGTGACAGTATTTGCATTTTCACTATAAATTCCATGTTTTAAACATAAGTTTCTAAGATTCAGTCTGACTTCACTGTTACTTACAATAACTTTTTGCAAATAAAATATGATTAGCTGCTACAAGCAGGTTAATTTCAGAAGCTTATTGGAAGCCTTTTAGACTTAAGTAAGCATTAAAACACCTCAAGGATACAAATATGGGTATCAAATGATTATAAGTATCAAATGATTACTCCTCTGAAAATAATAGGATATGAAACATGTTGAAATTCCAGATGGTGATAACAAATAATTGGACAGTAAGCCAAAAGAACCTTCTTATGGCTATTTAAAATCAGGCAACAACTATCTTCTACATCTAAAATGATTTCATTTTAGAACATTTATTATGATGTAATCATCCCTCTTGGATTTCTAAAAACTTTGCTTACAACACATGGCAGTATTTCTCCATAACTTGTAATAATCATACAGTATTCATTGCCTAGACTTTATTGTGTATTAACATCCTGGTATCTAAAGTATATCATTAAAAATAAAAAATTTAAACTGAAACAGCTGACTGCAGTCAGAACAGGCCTCTGTGGGTGCACAAGTCTGCACTGAGCACAGAGTGTGGGGAGCTGCCAAGCAAGATGCAACTCCTGCTCCAGTGAGGTTTTCATTGACTTAACTGGTTTGGACCCATCAGCAGGGTGGGAATCTGATGGTGTCAGTCTTTCCTGCCCTGCTCTTATTGTAGTTCTGGAGCCATTTTTTTGCAATCTTTTCGTCTTTCATTACTTCCTGACTATAAGATGTAGAAACTAGTTTATATGGCCCGTGAGTGTTTCTTTGGGAACTACCAGTCCTTTGCAGTTTCTGTCTTCAGATGCTTCTACCTTCTGCTGGTGGGCTCTTTTGTATTTCCACACCTCTGACAGGGCTTAAAACATTCTCCCTTATGCTCAGGTTACCTCCAGAATGATTTCCAAATCTAGCTGATTGATACAGTGTCAGGCCTTCATTTCATATCAGCACAAACTTGCTATATATATATATTCTATATATTCTCATGGGAGGTATTAACTTCCATCCTTTTCAAGTGATAACTAAACATCAGTTAAATATATGTACAAAATACTTTATAAAATTCAGAGGACTATAAAAGTCTGAGTTATTATACAGTATTGTTTTTAAGACTGTCATGCATCTACATATGAAGTTGAGATCACTATACCTTTGTCAAAAATTGATTTGTTTTCCATTATTTCGTTTTATTCTTTAGTTCACTATTCCCCTGTAGTCTTCCCCCGAAACACTTAAAATAATTTTGGTCATGTTATTTCCTTATTTACAGCCATCCAATGGGTTTTTATATTTTTAAAATGAGAAGCAGTTTAATTAGCATGGTCTACAGGCCCTGAGAAGCTCACGCTACCCTGATCCACCCTGGGAGCTCTTCTCCTGCCTCCTTCTCTTTCACTCTTGACCTGTGGTCTCAGCAGCCTTTTACATTTGAAAAAAACGAAATCAATGGGCTGCTACTTGGAGATTTCAGGAAGTCTATTCTTTTTACCTAAAATTGTCTTTTCTCCCCTAAGGCCTTAGGTTAATTACTTCCTTAAAAACCTTTAGACACTTCTAAATTATACATTGAGTTTTGCAATTAATTACCTGGCTTAAAATTCTTGACCAGCGGTTGTCAAATGGGCCTCCAGCACCAACATCAGCAGAATTTACTTGGGAACTTTTTAGAAATGCAAATTCTCAGGCCCTACCCCAGAACTGCTAAATCAAAAAGTCTGAGGTTGAGACCCAACCACGTGTTTTTTTTTTTCATACGTTTTTATATCTATAGATTTAAAGTACAAGTTATTTTTGTTAGGTGAATGAATTGCATAGTGCTGAAGTCAGGGCTTTTAGTATACCCATCACCTGAATGGTGCATACATTGTGCCTTGTTTTTGATTCCTCTCCCACCTCCCACTCACCCTCTTCAGAGCCCATTATACCACTCAGCCTGTGAGCATTTATACAGATTGTTTCACAGTTACTTATAACTGAGTACTTGTAGCCTTTGTTTTCTGTTCCTAAGATGCTTCACTTAGGGTAATGGCCTCCAGTTCAGTCCAAGTTGCAGCAAAAGACGTTATTTCATTCTTCTTTATGGCTAAGTAGGTGTGTGTGTGTCTCTGTGTGTGTGTGTGTGTGTGTCTGTGAGAGTGTGTATCAAATTATCTTTACCTGTTCTTCAGTTGGTGGGCAGTTACATTGATTCCTTGTCTCTGGGACTGTGAATTGTGTTGCATTAACATTTGAGTGCATTTGTAGATATTCAGTAGTGATAGGGCTGGATTGAATGGTAGGTCTACTGCTAGTTCATTAGGCCCCCATACCATTTTCCATAGAGGTTGTACTAAATTAAATTTCCAAGGAAAGTGCATAAACATTCACTTTTCATCACATCCGTGCCAACATCAATTGTTTTTGTACTGTTTAATATGGTCCTTCTGACAAGGCTGAGATGCTATCTCATTGTGATTTTAATACAAACTTCCCTTATGATTAGTAACGACGAGAAATCTATCATGTTTATTAGCTATTTCTTTATCTACTTTTGAAAAAATTCTGTTCTTGTTTTTTGCCCACTTTTTAATGGGGTTATTTATTTATTTTTCTTGCAGTTTGTTTGAGTTCTTGTACCTTCCTGATGTTAGACCCTCTTTAGGTGTCTATTTGGTATTTTCTCCATTCTCTAGATATTCTCTCTTCTTCATTATTTCCTTCTGTGTAAATCTTGGTAGCTTTATTAATCCCCTTTATTTATTTTTGCTTTTGTTGTCTTTGCTTTGGGGTATTAGTTGTAAATTATTTGCTCAAACAATGGTACTCAAGAGTTTGTGGTAAATTTTCTGGATTTTCCTGGTGTTAGTTCTTGTAAGTTTGTAATCCACCTGGAGTTAATTTTTGTATATAGTGAGAGACAGGGATGCAGTTTCAGTCTTGTGCACGTGGCTGTCTGATGTTCCCAGAACCGTTTGTTGAATAGGCAGTGTTTCTGTCTGCTTTGTGAAAAATCACTTGGAAGCTTTTAGTTTTACTCATATTTCTGAGTGCTCTATTCTGTTCCATTGGTCTATGTGTCTAGCTTCACACTGGTACCAGGCTGTCCTGGTTACAATGGCTTTGTCTTTTTTTTTTGGCTGAGGCTGGGTTTGAACCCACCACCTCCACATATGGGACCAGCGCCCTATTCCATTGAGCCACAGGCGCCACCCCGTTACAATGGCTTTGTAATAGACTTTGAATTTAGGTAACATGATGTCTCTAGATTAGGGTTTTGGGCAGGGGGGAGCAGGGCACTTACATTGCTTTGACTATTTGAACTCTTTTTATTATGAAATTTAGAACTGTTTTTTCCAATTCTATAAAAATGATATTTGAATGTTTATGGAAATTTCATTGAATCTGAAAATTACTTTGGGCAGTGTGGTTATTTTAAGAATAGTGATTCTTCTTCTTTTTTTTTTTTTCTTATTTTTTGCAGTTTTTGGCTGGGGCTGGGTTTGAACCCGCCACCTCCTGCATATGGGGCTGGTGCCCTATGCCTTTGAGCCACAGGCACCACCCAAGAATATTGATTCTTCTAATTCATGAGCAGAAAGTGTTTTTCTATTTGTGTCAAGTGTGATGTCTTTCATCAGTGTTTTATAATTCTCCTTGTAGAGATGTTTCACCTCCTTGGTTGCTTACATTCCTACCTAGCATATTGGTCTTTTGTAGCTATTATAAATGTAATTCAGTTCTTGGTTTGATTTTGGCTCAGTTGTTATTAGTATATAAAACTGCAATATTGAGCACATTAATTTTATAATCTGAAACTTCACTGAATTTATAAATTCTAGGAGACTTTTGAGGAGTCTTTTTGGATATCTAGCTATAAGATCATATCATTGGCAAATAGGAGTTGTTTGACCTCTTCTTCTGTTTGGATGCTCTTTAGTTTTTCCTCTTGCCTGATTGCTCTGTCTTATATACGGATGTCCAACCTTTTGTATTTTTCCTCTGTTGCATATTCAATAATAAGCATTGCCTTGAGCCACACAGTAAATACACAAACAGTAACAAAGGCTGATTAGCAAAAAAATTAAAAAATCCATCCATAATTTTTGTAATATCTGCCACTGCAGATAAGTAAAAAAAAAAAAAAAAGAAATTCACAAAATCAGCATGTGGCCCACCAGTTGCAGGTTGGACACCCCTAGTTGGAGTTCCACTACTATATTGAATAGATGAAGTGATAGTGAGTACTCTTATTTCATTATAATACTTAGGAGAATGCTTTCAACTTTTCTCAATTCTGTATGATGTTGTCTGTGGATCTGTCATATATCACTATCATGACTTTGAAATGTATCCTATCTATGCCTAATTTGTTAAATTTTTTTTTATCATGAAGGGGTGCTGAATTTTGAATGTGTTGTTAAAGTTGGTTTGTTGGTTTCTCTTTTTTTGAAGAATTTTATACCTTTGTTCATGAAGGATATTGGTCTATAGTTTTCTTCATTTGTTGTATCCTTTCCTGGCTTTAGTACTAGTGTGGTATTGGCTTCATGGAAGTAGTGAAGGGGGATTCTGCCCTTCTTGATGTTATGGAACACTTTCAATAGATTATGTACCAGTTCTTCTCCATGAAGAATTGAATTCAGCTGTGAATCCAATTGGTCCCGAGTTTTTTACTTATTTTTATTTTTTTCTGAGTTTTTTACTGATGGAATACATTTTATTACTGATTCAATCTCACTCATTATTGGTCTATTCTGAATTTTTTTTTTTCCTTCCTTATTCAAGCATGGGCCTTGTGTGCCATTTTCTCTACATCTTCTAGTTTGTGTGCATAAAGGCCTTCATAGTCTCCAATAATCTTTTGTATTCTCTAGTATCAGATGAAATGTCCCTTGTTTACTTCTGATTCAGTATAATAGTGTTCTCTCTCTTCTTTTCTTGGCTATTATTCCAAAGGATAAACTTGTTGTTTTGTTGATACTTCGTATTGTTTTTTATTTGGCATCAATTTATTTTTTAAGTTTTCTCTGGTCTTTGTTATTTCTAGTCTACTATTAACTTTGGGTTTGGTTTCTCCTGTTTTTTTAATTCCCTGGGTTGTGACATTAGGTTGTTAATTTGTGATCTTTCTGTCTTTTCTGTCTGTCTTGGTTCCATGTCCTTTTAGAACTGCTGTTGCTGCATACCAGATATTTTGGTAGGTTAGGTCATCATTGCCACTAAATAAAAAAAATTAAAAATATGAGAAAATGAAAATAACTAACTAAATGAATAAGTCTCCCTAAAGGATATGTGGATGAAGAATTGAGCAAAGCAAGAATGGAGGTTCACAGAGAAGTCACATTTTTTACAATAGTACAGATACGATTTAGTTATAGTATCATCATTAGATATGAAAGGGACAAAATCATTTGGAATAAATGTCAAGGATATAAAACCAACAAATTTGGTAACACAAATTTTGAGTTAGGGGGATGACAGGATATAGACGGTTCATGTGGTTTTCGGGTCCCCAGGATGGGAAACTTAAATGGGTCATGAAAATTGTAGCATATTACAGCTAATGATAGCAGCATAAGGCCTTAACACGCAACACATTATGATTATGACCTGAGCCTAATCACCATCATCCTTGAGGTTGGTGCAGCCAAATACACTTCAGAATTATTTTATTGACCATTTTATCAGCATATGCTCCAGTAACTCTGCTTTCCTCTTTTGTTTCTATTATATATTTTGAGTAAGACCTTATTTAATTATTGAACTAATACTACAGGGTTTTCTGAAATGCTAAGAAATAACTTAAGAATACATCAATTATTTTCTTTCTGGATTTGAAATTGTCTGGCATTAGGTTAAAAGTTAAGACCCTCAAATTTACCTTGTTGATCTTTTAACAAGTAACTCCTAAAATAATTGAAAACATTGTACTTTATACCCTGGCACAATCATATTCCCTTTGCTGTCCAGATTTAATAGAATTATTATATCTATGATGAGTTACTGCTGTATTATAGCTTTAATAGCCTACTGTTGATCATATCTATGATGTACAAGTGGACAGGCTGTGATTTTAGTTTTCTGGGTGGTACAGACCATATAGTCATCCACACCAAGTGACTCCATTGTCCTTGAGAATGCCATTATCACCGTCTGTGATGGGCGTGAATGCCATTATCACCATCTGTGATGGGTGTATAATGCTCATCAACTCTGGGGAAACAGACACAGATGTTGACCATGAACTTTCCAAACAAGTATAATACTTCAGCTAGCCATGAGAAAACCTTTTTATTATGGTAAACTTTTTTATTTTATAGTTTATAAGATCAGGATAACCTTTCTAATTATCAATAGTTAAAACATAAAATATTAATATTATTTATTTCACCATGGATGTGTTGAAAATATTCATTCATACACACATTTTATGTACATTTATAACACATGTGAAGATACGTGCACATTTATGTGTGAATGTATGCATATATAAATATATGTACATATAATGATATGTTGCATATGCATATATATATTTACTTTTTTATTATCAAGCACTAACTGCATATGTTGCAATATATTGAATTAAACAAATAGGTTAAATAGACCAAATGTTTAAATAAAACCACATACAAATGTCCTTTTACATATATCCATGTCTAAGGTAATATTACTCTATGATTTTTATTTCTAAGTTTATTTTAACATTAACTGATACTTGTTTATTGTTTTAAAGGTTTTTATATTTTTGTACTATTAATATCTGAAGCATATGTAATAATCAGATTATTCTTAATAGAGAAATAAAATCCTCAATAATCATTTAATATTATTTTTGTTTGAACAAGAGATCACAGTACTTTTTAAAAAATATATAAGTTTGGAAGTTTCTGGAAAAAAAAAGTTTACTGCAAAGAACAACGTCAGTGCATTTGAACTTACACTAAACCTGGATCGCTTACTAGTAAAATCATACATTCTCAATCTTCCACCTTTTCCTTCACAACTTATCCTGTGGCATAACTTATCACGAAAGTTACTTTACTTCTTAGTATTATTTTCTGAATTTTACCAATGTACTGACATTGGTAACTTTATATTTTACTAACTATGCAAGCATTTTAACATTTCGTTAACTAGAGAAAAAGACACAATGTATATATTTACCCTCTCTCTGTGAATATATATACATATATATATACACACACACATATGGAATTTATATTCAATGTCAGTATTTCTTATGTATCTTTTGAAATATATTAGATTGTAGTACTTGGAATTTCTAAATATACAAATGGCCAATAGGTGTATGAAAAATTCACTACACATCAGACAAATGCAAATCAAACCTACAATAAGATATTATTCAACCTCAGGTAAAATGGCTTTTATCAAAGTGATAGGCAGTAACAAATGCTAAGGAGGATAGAGAGAAAGGGGAACACTTGTACACTGCTAGTGGGAATGTAAATTAGTACAGCTGCTATGGGAAACAGTATGGTGAGTCCTTAAAAAACGGAAAATAGGACTACCATGTGATCCAGCAACTCCATTACTGGGTATATATCTGAAAGAAAGGAAATCAGGAAATCAACATACAAAGAAGCATCTACACGTCTGTGTTTGTTGCAGCACTATCTACAATAGCCAAGATTTGGAATGAACCTAAATGTCCCTCAAAGGAGGAACAGATGAAGAAAAACCTGGTAAATGCAGTCGGACAATTAGGTTTGCAAACATCTTAGAAAAAGTGCTGCCACCTCCTTGTTAAATGTCATCATGGTCCCCTGGGAGGTGCTGCTCTTGGGAAGCTGTGCACTGATGTGCCTAGTCCACTCATCAAAGCAATTTCAGAAGTCTTTTTTGTTGTTGTTCTGGAATGTCCGACAAAACCATTGTCTTATGAAGGTGAAAATTAAGTTCTCAAACATCCTAGAAAACATTCTCCATACCTCCTTCCTGAATATCACTATGGTCACCAGATGGCCATGGGAGTACTTCAGAGGTGACCATAGTTGTATTCAGCAATGAGACTATGTAGCATTTTTTCTGGGATGAGTTTGAGAACTTAATTTCCTGACCTCATGTATTCAGAGTGGGATATTATTCACTTTTAGTTATTGATTTGTTAGTGGATTGAATTTTCATTAAAAATTGTGCTCACTAAAAATCATGGGAAGAAATGAGACCAGGATACATCCGAGCACTGGTGCCACCCACCAGCATCTACGTCTGTCTTCTGAGTAGGAGACCTCTCTGTCACTCTCTCAAGGAGACTAGTACAATATATTTATCAGTGGCTTTATTCTCTTTATATGGAGAATCCGTAGCTTTATTTTGTTAACTGTGGTTCTGGTATATCTCTGATTGATCTATAAATTCAGAGTTGAGGCTGTGTGTTGTGGCCCACTCGTCTGATGCCAGAATTCTGCCAGGCTGGGGAGGGAGGGTTGCTTGAGGCCAGGAGTACGAGAGCAGCCTGAGCAAGATTGAAACACCTTCTCTATAGAAAATTAAAAAAAAAAAAAATGGATGTGGTGGCACACACCTTTGTCTCAACTTCTAAGGAGCCTAAAGTAGAGCACTGCTTAAGCTGAGGGAGTTGCAGGTTGCAGTGAATTGTGATTATTCCACTGCACTGCAACCAGGAGACACAAGGGAACTCGGACTTAAATATATATATATATCTCCATAGTTTAGTACCAGTCACATGTGAAGCAATTGCACATAATGTTCCAGAACTTTCTTCCTTATGCCTACATGACATTCACAAAATTCTAGGGGTAAAATGTTGAGTATTTACTTGTTTTTTTCTTTAAGAAATTTTCTAGTTGTTTTATTGTTTTTTATTACTGTTGTTATTGTGGTTTTTGAAAACTATCTTCAAAACTCATGTCTAGATCTTTAAAAGACATTTTTACAGTTTGTTTTTTTACTGTCCCATGCCAAAACAATGTATGTAGCTTGACAAACATGTAATTGCTTTTATTTCTACTGAACCGCCTAATTGCTGGACAGTTTTAAGCTTTTTCTACTGTCAAAATATCTATCTAAAAATTATTTTTAAACAAGCTACTCTTGGAAGTATCGTCAATTAGTTTTATCTTAGTGTGAATGACAACCTGATCAACACCATGTCAGGACATAGCATGAAATTTTGGCAGGTACAATGGAATTTGCAAAAGCAGTAATTAAAATTTGCAGAAAAAGACACACTGCTTCAACTTGATGTCTTCGACAAAAACATATCCTTGTATGTTAATGATGCCTTTTAGTGATACTTTTAAGGACTTTTCTTCATATTGTATAAATCTTGTTCTTTCACTAACCAGATCTAATCCTCCTCAATGAGTGAAAATAGAGTGAAGTATTAATGTTTCAGGAGGAACAACATTGGTTTATCTTGGGGTTGTAGTTATTCGTTTATTCTAAAAAGCTAGATTCATTGCAACAGTGGCATGAAATGTTAATTAATACTCTTTAAAAATTTGAAGAACAATGTAGAAACACATGTGTCTGGTGTGAACCATATAGGGATAATGACAAGATAAACCATCAAGTTCAAGATGTAGACATTACAATTTTCTCAGTGTACAATATATAGGAAGAGGGCAATGAGAAATACCCTTCAGCTGAGGGAATGGGTGTAAAAGATATGACCAATTTTACAAATGTACAGTGTGGAGTCTATTTGAAACTAGCAGCTTTTTGACAATTAAATTGTGCTATAGTACCAAAGCAGAAAATGCATGATTCCAATTACATTATATGAAATATATTCTTTTTCATATAAGTAATACAATGTCCCTACAAAATGTTCCATGTTAAGCGTAAGTGAAATATGTAGTATTTGCATTGCAATACTATTAGCTGATTTTGAAGGGCATATACTCCAAGAAGTAACCATTGGTCATGGTGAAATGTCTGTGAAATGAATTTTAAAATTGGGTTAAAATTTTAAATAGAGTGTAATAAATTATTTAACACATAAAGTCAAAGTTGACTACTGTCTATATCAACTATGGGAATACAGCTAAGCAATACTTAATAAAAAATTTATAGATTAAGAAACAGAAAAAACAAAGTAATCAATGTATTGTCTTAGAACAGCAATTACTGAAAGCTAATGAAAATAAAGAGCATGAATGTAATTTTTTTCAAATGTCTATCCAGTTGTCTGAGAAAAGATTTTTTTTTTCAAAGTGAATATTATGCATATTGTATGTAGTTTATTTAATGGAATTTAATTAATTATGTTATAGAAATGTAATTATGTATTTCTATATGATTAAAATATTGCCATATATTCTTTTGATCATATAACGCATCTCTCTATACAGTCCAGTCTATTTCTGTTCTATTTGTGTGCCAGTGTCACATTATTTTAATTATAGAAACTTCATGTATCTTGCAGGCTATTTTCTTCCTTACATCGTTTTCCTTTTAGTGCAGGAGCAGCTCTTCTAATTTTCCCTTTGCCGTCACACTGCAGATAATTGTTCAGCATTTGGCCTATCTTGGCTGTAGACACGCTTTGCTCAGTCAGTCCAATCATTTCCAACTTTTGATTTAAAGTGAGAGACGTGTGGCTTTTTCCCTTGAGCACATAGAGGCCATTGTAGGTTTATCAATTTGTCTAATTTCAATACTGTTATGTCTCAGGTATTGGGGGGCCCGAAGAGAGGGAGGGGGGTGGAGCAGTCCCAGCCCACGCACAGCCTTTTCTGATTATTAATAAGTCCTGCTGTCTTATATGACCACAGTTTGTGGTGCCCCAACGCAATTAAAGTAGCAACACTAAGATCACTGGTCACAAGTCACTATAATGATATAATAATAATGAAAACTTTTGGAGTATTGAAATGTGGTACCGTGACACGAAATGAACACATGATCTTGGCAGACTGGCCCGATGGGCTTTCTCAACACGGGACTGTCGCACACATTCAAAAAACCCAGGATCTGCAAAGCCCGACAGAGATGGGCAGTAAAGCAAAGGACGTTGGGCTTGAAATCGATGAGTTCAAGGAACAGGGTATGTTTGCTATGACTTTGAAATGAAAACAGAGTGAAGATTTAAATGTATATTTGTAGGTCTCTAAATTAAGGACCTGATTAATAAATTAAAAGCATGAAAAAATTTTAAGTGGGATGTTTAAGCTATTTAAGGTAATAATTAAGACAATTAAAATCAAGAAAATTAAAAATTAAGGATATTTGGTTTTTACCACTTTCTCCCTTTCTCCCTTATGCTTCAGCCACACTACTGGACTTTTTATTCCTCTAATATGCCACATTCTGTGAACCTCAGAGACTCTGCTGTCACCACCCCTCTGGCTGAAATACTGACCTTCCATCATCTGCCTGTGGGTTCAAAGGTGGCCTACACTGAAAGGCTCTTGGGAGAGCTCTAGCCGATAGAGTACTTCTGGACCCTGCAGTGCTCTCCCTGTATCAGTTATGGATTTTATTTCTTTCCTAAATTATGCAACCATCTAGTTAAACAGACATATTAAATATATACATATATATTTATTTATATTATTTATTTTCTGTCTCCTCACTACCCTTTCATAAAATATAAATCCCATTGTAGTGAACGGGTTATTTTCTCTCTGCTCTATTCAACGCAGTATTCCTGGTCCCTTTCACAATACTTGGAACATAATTGACATTCAGTGCATTTACTACTGAGTCAATGAATTATTCTGAGCAGTCTATTAATTCTGCTCCCAGAAAGAGCAACTTGCCAAAATACCTGAGGCATGTTTTGTTGATGTGGTCCATGTTAATATCTCCACATTAAAATAAGAAACCTGTATTTTGTTTTTTAAAATTGTTGATTTCAAGGAATTAAATATATAGAGAGAAGTTGACTTGATTTTTTTTTATCTTTTTTTAATTAGATCATAATTGTGTACATTAATTTTATCATAGACAGTGTCTTGCTTCCATATGCAGTTTGGAAAACTCTCATCCAACTGGCTAACATAGCCATCATGTCTTTCTCATAATTGTTGTGCTAAGACATTTATATTCAACCTTTAGACAAATTCACATGTACCCTAATAGGATAAATTATAGGCATGATCCCCACAATATCATTCTCTTCACCCATCCTTCCCCCTCCCCTCCCCCTCCCCTTTCCCTTAGTCTAGGGCTCCATTTGGATTGTAGCTTTCTTAAGATAGCTAACAATTAGTTTCATAACAGTGTTGAGTACATTGGATACTTTTTCTTCCATTCTTGAGATACTTTGCGAAGGAGGACATTTTCCAGCTCCATCCATGTAAACATGAAGGAGGCAAGGTCTCCATCTTTCTTTGTGGCTGTGTAGTATTCCATGGTGTACATATACCACAATTTATTGATCCATTCATGGGCTGATGGGCACTTGGGCTTCTTCCATGACCTAGCAATTGTGAATTG
>CAUYQV010049896.1:0-24839 GCA_963574575.1 Galagoides demidoff | reverse complement strand
GCTCAAGCGAGTCTCCTGCCTCAGCCTCCCAAGTAGCTGGGACCATAGGTGCCCACCACAACGCCCAGCTATTTTTTGGTTGCAGCCATTATTGTTGTTTGGCAGGCCTGGGCTGGATTCGAACCCGCCACCTTAGGTGTATGTAGCTGGCGCCTTAGCCGCTTGAGCCACAGGCGCCGAGCCAAAGTCTTTGACTATTAAGGTGCTGTGGGATATCATATTGCTCAGACCCTCAAGGTCTGTTTCATAAATCTGGGAGCATTTAAGTTAGGTGCACAAATGCTTAAAATTGAGATGTCTTCTTGTTGTATTGTTCCTTTGACCAGTATGAAGTGTCCATCTTTGTCTTTCTTAACTAACGTTGCTTTGAATCCGTTTGTATCTGAGAATAATATTGCAACCCTTCCTTTCTTCTGATTTCCATTTGATTGAAACACTATTTTCCATCCTTTAATCTTGAGTCTTAATTTGTCTTTCAGAGCAAGGTGTGTGTCCTGGAGATAGCATATGGATGGCTTGTGTTTTTTTATCCATCCTTGTGCCTCTTCAGTGGAGAATTCAGTCTATTGTCATTTATTGAGAGTATCAATAAGTGTAGTGGAATTCTATTCACCTTATTACGAGATAGTTTGTTGTGTGATTCTGTCCTTTGTGCCATTGTGAAAGCTAAGCTCTGGCCTTTAGCTCTAGGTGTTTAATTACGTGGTGATCCATTGTGGTGTTCAGAATTGAGAATTGGTCTAAGTATTTCCTGTAGCGCTGGTCTTGTTATGATGAATTTCCTCAGGGCTTATATATCTGCAAAAGATTTGGTTTCTCCATCAATTTTGAAGGTAAGTTTAGCAATATATAGGATTCTGGGCTGAAAATTATTTTTTTAAGGATATTGAAGGTGGATGACCTTCTGGCTTGGAACATTTTGGTTGCAAAGTTTGCTGTCATCCGAATGGCTCTGCCCTTGTAGGTTAATAGGCTATTCCTAGCTGCTTGTAGAATTTTCTCCTTCATCTTGACTTGGGGCAGGTTCATTTCAATGTGCCTTGGAAAGACTCTGCTAGAGTTGAGCTGGCCTGGGTTTCAATATACATCTGAAAGGAGTGTGTCAGGATCCTTATTAAAACTTGAGAAATTTTCATTTATAATAGTTTCCAGCAGGGCATCCATCCCTTTGGGACAATCTTCTTCCCCTTTAGGGATTCCTATTATTCATATGTTTGAACGCTTCATGGCATCTTGAAGTTCTCTAAGCACCTGTTCTGCTTTCTTCTTTTCTGATTTGGTAACTACCTGTGTTAACTCAAAGACTTTATTCTCTAACTCTGATGTTTTTTCTTCTGTGTGGTCTAATCTATTTTTGATACTTTCTACATCTTCTTTACGTTCCCTGACTGTCTCCTTCATTTCTTTAAACTCATCCATATCTTTTCTATATTCTACATATCCCTCATCTGACTTTCCATTTTCTCATTCAATACCTTTATTGTCTTAATCATCCATGTTTTAAATTCCCTTTCTGTCAGATCCATTAATTCCTTATAGGAGGAGTCTTCTATTAAAGTTGTTTCATGGTCCCTTGGAGGAGTGGCTCTATTTTGGTTCTTCATGGTACCTGAATTTTTCGTTTGGTTCTTCCTCATGTATGCTTTCTTCTTCTTTTTTTTTTTTTTGAGATGGAGCCTCAAGCTGTCCCCCTGGGTAGAGTGCCATGGCATCACAGCTCATAGCAACCTCCAACTCCTGGGCTCAAGCGAGTCTCCTGCCTCCGTCTCCCAAGTAGCTGGGACCACAGGCGCCCGCCACAACGCCTGGCCATTTTTTGGTTGCAGCCATCATTGTTGTTTTGGCGGGCCCGGGCTGGGGATTCGAACCCGCCACCCTAGGTGTACGTGGCTGGCGCCCTAGCCGATTGAGCCACAGGTGCCGAGCCCGCAATCTTTTATAATGGGAAAGGAATCAGAAGCGAAAACCAGAAGAATTGAATCTGTCCTGCCTGAATCCATAAGCACCAGACAGTGGGGAGGACTGTGGCAAGATGGGAAAAAAGGCAAAGACTGGCCCAAACTCAGAATTTTAATAAAGGCCGTTCACCAAAGAGAAGTAATTTTCTTACTTCATCTGCAAATTTTCCACTCCTTTCCTGAACTTGCAAGAAGTGACAACTGCATCCTTCTGTGTGTCTTCTAAGAATAGAAGATTTGCATGATCACTTTAAAAAATAACTTTGAGAAATAATCCACCCATTTATAGAGTACAACTCAATAGTTTTTAGTGTGTTCACAGACTTATACAACCATCACTACAGCAAATTTTAGAACATTTTAAATCTGCAAAAAGACACCATGCCCTTGAGTTCACACCCCATTTCTTCCTCCTTACCCCCTTCCTCAACAGCCTACTTTCACTTTCTATGGATTTGCCTATTTTGGAATTTCACATAAATGGACCTATATAACATGTGGTCATTTATAATTGACTTCTTTCCCTTGGCATAATGTTTTCAAGGTTCATCCATGTTGTGGCATGGATCAGTAGTTTCTTTTTATTACCTAATTATGTTGGATTATATGAATATGTGTATGCATGAACCAGCTAATGGGTACCTGGGTTGTTCTCACTATTTGGCTATTGCAAATAATGTTGCTATGAACATTCACATGCCAGGTTTTGTGTGAATGTATACATTTAATTTCTTTTGGGATACAACTGGGAGTGGAACTTCTGTGTGATATACAGCTATCCCTTGGTAGACTCAGAGGATTGGTTCCAAGATCCCTGGGTGATGCCAAAATCCATGGTGCTCAAGGCCCGTACATAAAATGGTTTAGTATTTGCATTTAACCTATGCAGACATACTCTAAGTCTTCTCTAGATTATTCAAAATACCTCATACAATGTAAATGCTATGTAAATAGTTGCTATACTGTATTTTTTTTTTTTTTTTGAGACAGGGTCTTGTTCCATCGTCCAGGCCAGAGTGCAGTGGTGGCATAGCTCACTGCAACCTCAAATGCCTGGGCTCAAGGGATCTTTCTGCCTCAGCCTCCAAAGAAGCTGGGAATGCAGGCATGCGCCACCACACCTGGCTAATTTTTCTATTTTTTTGTAGAGCTAGGATCTGGGTCTTGCTCAGGCTGATCTTGAATGCCTGGCCTCAAGTGATCCTTCCACCTCAGCCTCCCAGAGTGTTAGGAGCCACTGTGTCTGGCTCTGTATTGCTCTTTATTGCTATATTGTAATTTTTTTTTTCTGAGTACTTTCCATCTGCAGTTGGTTGAATCTGAGGATGTGGAACCCACGGGTATGAAGGTCTAACTGTATTCACTTTGTGTTCAGATGGTACATACTAGACACAGTGTTTTGCATCTGTTTTACTTAGCAAAATATCTCTGTTTGCCACATCATCAACTGGTAGATGTCCGTCTCATTTTTTACATATCTTCTTAGTAGTACACCATTTCCTAACCACATCAATTATTTCACCAGGTTTCATTATTACACTGAAGCATTGTACCGTTAAATTGATGGACATACTTCACGGAAGCAAACACACACTCGTGCGTGTAAAACTGGTGGATCTGAGCAATCCTGAATGATTGTACCACTGTCAATTTCCTGGCTGTGACACATTACACTGCAATTATACAAACACTGCCATTAAGGGAAACTGAAGAAAGCTATATATTAATAGAAATAATGCTACTGTTTCTTACAATTGCATGTAAATCTACAAAAATCTCAAAAAGTTTTGAAAAAAATTCAGCTGCCAAGAGTTGGGTTACCAACGGCCCTCATTTTCCCTGGAGAATTGGTCAAGGCGGATTTAACCCTCAGAGGCAGCTGTGAAGACTGAGCTCAAACAAAGCAGCTTAGATTGGAGGGAGAAATAAGTGGGAAAGGTAGAGGAGGGAGAAGTCCTCTGTCCAGCTCCACGAGGCCAAGGGCTCCCTCTCCTGCCCTCCCAGCGCCATCTCTCCATCTCCCTGCACAGCCTCCTGTCCTCTCTGAAGACCTTGCACAGCTGCCCACGTCCTTCCCCTGCCCCTGGGCACCACCGGTGCTCTCCCCTGCAGTCAACCTCTCTGCATTTCCATGTCACGCCAGGATCGTGTCTTCGCTAGATGGGATCCACCCCCACCGCTATTACTCGAGAGAAGCTGCCACACCTACAGCATCTCCACACACGCCTAAGGGAACTGATTCTGGGATTAGCAGGAGAAAGGAAAGGGGAGGGCCCGAAAGTTCTTGGGCATGCGCAGTTATCTCTTCCTGCTTCAAGGCTCACCTGTGCAAATTCCCGGGACATTACTGACAGTGAGAAACGTGGAGATTCCGGGCTGTGATGTCAGCAAGCTGACTCTGAGCATACTCCAATCAGCCGTATTGATTCCAACCGATTTCAATCGGTTTTTTATTTTACAAACGGAGGGAGTTTGAGAAAGTTGTTTCTTTTCTCACCTGCCATCCTCCAAGCTAAAGAATTTCTGTAAGTCACACGGGTGTCTTTAACTCTTTGGGGCGTGGTTTCAACAATGCTGCAACAGCAAAACACAGTCTTGCAAGCGTATGTCACACTCTCCAGGACAAACCGTATGATAGGAGATAAAACAAATCTCAATAAATTAAAAATGATTGACATCATACAAGATATGTTCTCAGGTCATAATGAATTATAAATCAATAATAGGCAGAAATTTAGGAAATTCACAAATATAGGTTAATCAAACAACACCTTTTATATAACTTATGGTCAAAGAAGAAGTTATAAGGGAAATTTAAAAATGCTTTGGATGAGTGAATACAATAGCACAACAACCCAAAACTCAAGGACTGCAGCAAAAACAGTACACGGAGGGACATGTACACTTGTAAATTCTTTCTTTCTTTCTTTCTTTTTTTTTTTTTTGTTTGAGAAAGAGTCTTAAGCTGTCGCCCTCGGTAGAGTGCCATAGTATCACAGCTCACAGCAACCTCTAACTCCTGGACTCAAACAATTCTCTTGCCTCAGCCTCCCAAGTAGCTGGGACTACAGGCTCCTGCCACAAAGTCTGGGTACTTTTTAGTTGTAGTTGTCATTATTGTTTGGCGGCCTGGGCTGGATTCGAAGCTGCCAGCTCCAGTGTATGTGGCTGGCACGCTAGCTGCTCAGCTAGCAGAATTTACCACTTGTAAATTCTTGTATTGAAAACCAGGAAGCACTTCAAATCAATAACTTAATCCTCCACCTGAGAAACTGGGAGAAGTGCAAATTAAAGCAAAGCAAGCAGAATGAAGTAATCAGAATTAAAGTGAAAATAAATAGAACGGGCTCAGTGCCTGTGGCTCAATCGGCTAAGGCGCCAGCCACGTACACCTAAGGTGGTGGGTTCGAATCCCCAGCCCGGGCCCGCCAAACAACAATGATGGCTGCAACCAAAAAATGGCCAGGTGTTGTGGCGGGCGCCTGTGGTCCCAGCTACTTGAGAGGCGGAGGCAGGAGACTCCCTTGAGCCTAGGAGTTGGAGGTTGCTATGAGCTGTGATGCCATGGCACTCTACCCAGGAGGATAGCTTGAGGCTCCGTCTCAAAAAAAAAAAAATATTTTGGCAGAATTTGGCTTTTCCATCATCAATATATATTCGTTATTTAGCATCATAACATGTATGTCCCCAGTACATGTTATTTGCTATCTTTAATTATTACTATTCCATCGATCATTTTTATTGTTATTATTGGCATTGGTATCTCCTCATAGTTCTTGCCAGAAGTAAAAAATATAGACCAACAAAGAAAAAATGATTTCCCAAATTTTCATCAATATATTTGCATTTTATTATGCATCCCAATATTCTCAGCCATGTATCAGATTATGAATGACTAAGGCTACCTGTGCTCCCTGGCCTCCAACAGTACAGATGTCCCATAGAGTTCTCTTCATATATCTTCAGGACAGCACTGAAGGACAGCCAATGTTCTTAAACCTTTCAGTTCTTTTTTAGTGGATCATTGATATCTATTCTCCATCACTATTTTCTCCTAAAACATACAGTTATGGAAAATTGCCGCCAAATCAATATTTGCTTCTCATGACAAAATTGCGAGCAAAGGATATCAACATGGAATTTATCAAAGAGGAAATTTAAACTAGAAAATGTGGACAGAGATCATACTTCACTTTCAAATAAAGGAATACAAATTTTTTTTTAAATTGTCATTTCCTACTGTTAAATTTGCAAAAGAAATGCTGACAAAAGTATCATAAAAATAATGGTGACCTGCACTGCCTTCTAGTGCTAAAATTATATATATGCCTTGGGGAAAGTCATTTGTTTATCCCAGTCTAGTCTTGCAGAGGAGATTTGCTCAGGTAGTTAGTCCCTTGAGCCCAAGCTGGTGATGTGTGGAATGCGATCCCTGATATGCATGTTTGCTCAGCATACCTTGCTCTCTTTTTTCAAGGTCCTTAAATGCCTAATTCTAATATCTGTTCTCTGTCTGGCCCCTCCATTTCTCCTTAAATTCCTCTTTAAACTAATAATCACTTGGGATGTGTAATCTTAGCTGATCACAACACATCTCAGAGTTAATATGTCTTCTGTAGGCTCTTTTGGGGTATGAGAATACACCACTCTGAAATATACATCTTTGACATATAAATTATTTTGAATCAAAAGCCATCAGCAGATGCAGGAAAACCTCCATAAATAGGGTACACAGTTTTAAAGAAGATTTCCATTTGTAGAAATGAAGAGGAAACATAACAACTCTTATCAACAGAGGAGACATGTGAACTTGCATAATGAACCTTACTAAACAACCCATGTTTACCATAATGTTTTCGGTCACTGTCTCATAAGTTCTCTCCCCCACCCAGAATCCCAAATGCCTTTATTTTAGCCTAAGAAAGTATATAAACACAGATTCTAAACACCGTTAGTGTTGTCTTGACATACTCATTTCCTGATGATCCCATGTGTTAAATTCATGCCTTATGCACACGTCAACAAACTTCTGTTCGTTTTTCTCTTGTTGAACTGTCATTTGTTATAGAGCCCCTGCTAAGAGCCAAGAAGGGCAGATGGAAAAATATTTTTTCCTCCCCTACACTTTGGTTACACAAAAATGGGATGAATACAAACAGACATTCTCCCCACACCTTCTATCAGGCCCCAAAGGAATAATCCAGTTGATCTCATGCCTTGCTGCTCTGTGCCAACATGTCAAACACTGGGGAAGGCTGGGCTGGAGGGGAGGGAAGAGGAAGAGAAAGATGGAAATAGACCCATACATGTCCAATGTTTGTCAAGTGTTGAAACTCCTAACTAGTAATTTATTTCTTATAATTCCAGTACTAGTAATTCCAATCAAATGGGGGAGAGGTGCAAGAGAGCGAAGAGTTTATTTTTACATTGCCAGCAACAGTAAACAACAGGAAAGAACTCCAGTGTCTACCATGAGGAGGGGATGAGAAAATTGGGAAGCGGTCACTATGTGTACCACCCTGTAGTCGGCCAAAATGAGCTTGTGGGGATTAAAAAGCAGCCAGAAAACGCTACTGATGGCACATTAGATGAAAAAGAAGGGTACAAAACTGGGTGCACCCTGGTCACAATGCAACCCTGTAAAATGCAACAGGACTGGCTAAACCCCTCTTCTTAAGTCCATTCTAGATGGGTTTCTATGAGTCTCCGTTTCCACCAGGCCTCACCTTTGTCCTGTGAAACTGTAGACTCTCAGTACAAAGGATGTCGCATTCCTCCTTTTCCACCCCACATGGACACTTGAACAGACACTAACACAGCTTTGAACATCTCAAGGCTGCTATCCTAAAATGACACTAGCCACTCTTAATGTGCAGGCCTAACAAAACAATCAATCGATCAGTCCATCAAAGAAAAGAAAGAATTCAAGGCTACCTAAAGAATTTAAAGTTTGCACTAGCCTACACCTGATGATGGACCCCTGCCTTCCTTTACTTAGAGCATTTACTAAAAATGGCTTAAAACTATGAATATGTAGCTCACCTCCTACACCTCAAGGATATTTTTCTCAAGGACTTGAAAGCCATTTTCAGAAATGCAATTATCAGAATGGATAGGGCCTCATCTCCCGGTCTCTGTGGGAGAATAGGATCTTAACTTCAATAATTTCCAGCAAACAGACACAGCAGGTCTAATCACATGGGCCCTGATCATTTCTGTGATTTTTCACTTCCCTGACTCTGCTCAGGCCCCTGCTCCTCCCTTTCCCTTTCCCTACTCCTTCCTTCTCCCTCTAAAACGCCCAGTCACCTCTGCACAAATTGATGTTGAGTTCCATCCACACGGGACTTTCTTTCCTATTTCAATAGTGCGTTACTGATTAAAATCTGTCCCTATCACTTTAACTAGTGTCCAGCTTTGTGTCTCTCTGGCAGGACCAGTTGTTAAGCCTCAGTGTGTCTGTTTTAGGGTGGTGGGACATACTTATTAGAAATCATTAGGAAAACCATTCTCTTTGTTTCTGAAAAGAACAATCCCTGCACATTGCCATGAATAAATGTTTCATAAAACTTTGCTAGGAAGCGATTCTGATTTGTGAATTCCACACGAAACCATCTAAGTACATCTGTTATGCACATCATAATGGTGACTCTCTGGGTAATGATTTCTTAGAATCACAAATGATGGATAAATTCCCAGCAATTTAAGCCTTGGGAGGGAGGGATGTCCTGGTGATTGCCCATTATACTCCAATGCTAGGTTTTACCCTGGCCTTTGTTCTTTCTCTCTATGCCTCAGAATCTGGAAGTGCGATCTTGAGTGGGGGTTGAGAATTGCTATCCTAAGAGGAATATTTCTGTATGGATTTGACAGTGCTCTCTTGTCTTTAATTTAGTGTTTTGCAATATGTTTCAAAAATGATTAAATCTGCCTTGTAAAGAAGATAGGAGGGGGAATAGAGCTTGCATTAAATTCTAGTTCTGGAGTCTCTTATAAGGCGTGGTGTTGGAAGGACTGACATAGGATCATAACTCTCCCCTCTCATCTCTCACCTTTGACCTTTCTCATACCCCTTAATTGGAAGTTGCCTGAACATGGCATGCACTGGGTTTCCAAGGCTTTATTCTTTCCGGACGTTCTAGTCTTTTTCCTCTTAGCTTTTAACTGTCTGGTGAACTTTTGACTTCCTTCAGAACCAAGTTTGAGCCTGACTCTGTTGTGAGGCACTGTCCAGCACTCTTCTCCTCCCGCCTCTGTCTCGGCACCTGCCACTTGAGCACGCTCCTGGTTCAGGCAGTGTTCGTATTTCTTACCATACATCACTTCCCACGTGGCAAGGAATACGCTATCCCTAATGTCAAATATTATTTCTGGCACACACTAAAACCTCAATAAGTGTTTATGGGACAAAAACTGAAGCTCTTATTGTTACCAGAGATTAACTGATCTGATCTTCAAGACTGTAATCAAAGAAGCAACTGATATAACCAAAGCATTTGTACTGCCATACTATTCTGAAATTAAAAGATAAAAAAAGATGGTAGTCAGCAGCTGAGATTTCACTTTTATCTCTTTCATATAATACATATGAACATGCGTGTGTGCATACTGTCTTCCCTAGATTTCATAAAAAGTCTATAAAATTCTGAAAAATACACTAGTCTGATCACAGGCTCCCATCCCCTCTGGCCTGGAAGCATTGAGATGGGCTGCAGGAGGAGGTGTGGAGAGGGAGAACTTACATTTTGCAACTGGACGTGACTCTTCACCAAGTTTTCTGACTTTGTCATTGTGTTGGATACTTTGAGACTGTAGTTTTTACCATTTTGTGGCACTTTGAGCTGCTCTTGGATTTGTTTAGCTTGTTTCCTGTGGGTATAAATACATACATGTGTAAATATTTGCATAAATTCATTCTATTCCTATCTTTTGAGGTTTATACATTCTCAACGTCTTGTATTTGTTATTTGCTAAATAAACTCAGTGAACAAAGAGACTTCTCTTGTTTTCAATCCCACAAGAAATACTTGCAATTCAGAAAGAACCTGCTAACAAACCATTACCATCCAGGGATTCACACTCAATGGTGCTTCAAAGACAGAAACATAATGTGCTGCCCTGCCCACTCCCCAAGCAAGAAGCCCTGTTATAACCCGATGTGCTCAGCTGCTAAGAATTGGAAATGCTACTGGGAAGTGATTGCAGGAAAAATTCAAGGGTCGGGTCTAGTGGCTGCATACAACACATTTTGCAAAATCACATTTATGTTTTTACAATTCAAATATGTTTAGCTTAATTGCATGGCTTGCATACATGCTGTAATGTGTATATTTTCCTTGTTTTATAGACTAGAAACAGCTTATTTATTGTTTCCAAAAATTTGAATAACAAAAATATTTATTCTTTTTGTTAAAGAGTTAAAAAAACACTTAATTCTTAAATAGCTAGTAATAGCCTATTAGATGTGCTATACATCATTTCAAGTACCTTACATGTATCGGTGAATATATTGTTTGCAATAATTCTACGTGATGAGGCAGTAAGACTATACTTGAAGCCTGAAAAGTGGCCTGCAAGATGGAGTCTGAGACGCTAAGCTGAAGCAGCACAGCTGACCTAGTCTGCTCTGCCTTCCTACACATCTTCCATGAGCACCTAGTCTCCCCTTGACTGTGAGGATGTTCACCTGATGAGACTAGAGGAAGCAGTCACACAGAGACAACAGGTGTTGGGATCATGGCAGAGTAAAGGTTACTTTGACGATATGATGTTTCCATTCGTGATTCTCTTACATATTTTGTTAAAACAAAAATTACCTTTCTATTGTTTAAATATTTTCCACTACTTAGAATAAAGACTACTTTGATGTGACTTGCTATCAAAATAAAATTATTTTGATAAGTTTAAAAACAAAGTTAAGATTTTCTAAATTTGTTTCCTGGTGCTTCATTGTAAAAATTATTAGAATCATAAGAGAGGAAGAACAGTCTTTGAGAGGCTAGGTTCCTGCTGACCTTCGTGATAAAGTTTGGTGGATCTAATCCCCATCTCTGCATCTGGGTGACAGTGATAGGAGACCAGGCCCTCTTTGTCCGGTAACGTACCTATTGAATAGGTGAGAACTGAGGTATAGGGAAGCTGAACCATTTTTCCAGGATCACACAGACAGTAAAGGACAGAGTGTGGATTTTAACCCAGCCAATCTGGCTGTGTGCACCACACTCTCCACTGCCAGCCAGACTGCAAAGTGGCTCAAAGTTCTCACAGTGTCTAAGAGCAAGGGCTGAAACTGCTGGTTTTGGACTCCAAGTAAAGTGCTCCTGCCTGCACATGTGGAGTGACTCTTGTTTGGGTCATCTGGTGCCTCTATGAGATGGGTGACCAACCACGGCCTTACTAGCGATTCTGGCCCAGGAGTTTTACAGCAAATTACACATCAGCCTAAGACCAAAACAAAACAAAGCAAAAAAACCAAAAGCTTTGCAGTGTCAACCTCAGTAACCAACAAGGAGAGAGACTAAAATAAAATGACATTTACTTGGCAACAGGCACTGCGATGGAAATATGAGTGCCATAGTAAACTATGGATATTCCGGGAGATGAAGAAAAGAAGAAGGATTACGTAACTGTTTTGAGATAACCATCCATAGCTATAAGGATCAATAACAAGGATGGCACCAGTTCAAGGTTGGACAGGCAGTTGCTGGAAAGATATCCTTGCAGAAGCATTTTTTTTCTTGTAAGGTTGTGATGCCCTTTGTGCAATCTTGAGGTTTCTGCCAAGTCTTTTGTGATAGTTCTTGTTATCAGGTATTAGCGCATTAGGATCCTCCCATTCTGCCCTTCCCTGGCCCTAGCACAATCACCCCCTTGAATTTTGCTTTTGCTCTGAGATCCCCGTCAAGGAAAGGGCCCTTCATGTAGGGCAGGCATAGTTTTCTGCACAGCCTTCTGCAGTGAGCTGCTCCGCCGACAGAGCATGGGCTCGCGTATCGTCACCAGTCTTGCTACCATAAGACCCTCCTAGACTTCTTTGAGCCTCAGTCTCCTCATCTATGAGTGGAGCTCACAAGAACTCTCTTCCAAGGATACAGTAGTAACCATACGTGAGAGGCCATGCAAAGTGTTCCTCTCTTTCCCTTTTCATCACGCAGTAAGTTCAGCCTGTGGACAGATGCCACAGAAGAATTCTAACACTGGCCCAAAGATAAAAGGAAAGATTGAACTAATTACATCTTCACAAGCAAGTCACCAGCATTTGCTGCTAGATTTGGAAGCTTTGAGCATCATTACCCCTTTTGAATTTACAACGCCAGTGTGCTGTAGCTCTTTTTGTTAAAATATTGCTTTTATCTTTTCAATTATTTGGGGGACTTTTATCTCTAACATTCTTATTTGCTTTAATCCAGTTGTAATAATCTATTTACTTCTTTGCATTTAATCTGTAGCCTATTGTTAAAAATAAATCTATCATATCAGCATTTTAAAAAGCACATTACAGCCACGGAATTCGATCAGGGATTCATAAATGAAGCAGATGGTAAGTTGGGAGGTTCGAGCTGGGTAAATCACTCTGAAGCATTCAGAGTGAACCTGCACAGAGCAAGGAGTCCCCTAAAAATTAACATACTGAAACACTATAAACACTTTCCAATAGTCCAATTCAGGGTGCTAGAAATACAAACTTTTAAAGCTATTTTCCTCATAGAAATATCTGAGAGTCGGCTGGGCATGGTGACTTATGCCTGTAATGCTAGCATTCCCTTGAGCTCAGCAGACTGAGACCAGTCTGAGCAAAGCAAGACCGTATCTCTATTAAAAATAGAAAAATTCACTGGGTGTGGTTGTGGGCACTTGTAGTACCAGCTACTCAGGGAGGCTGAGGCAGCAGGATCACTTGAGCCCATTAGTTTGAGGTTGCTATGAGCTAGGTTGGGGCCATGGCACTAGTCTGGGCAGCAGAGCAAGACTCTGTCTCATTAAAAAAAAAATCGGATAGCATTTCATAATTCCTTTTAAAATTGTCATTCCTTTTTAGCCTCTTCTCACTCAAGTCCTGAGCCATTAATATTCCAGAATATATGGACTTTTCTGAGTCTGCCTCCTTCTCTCTGCCAATGATCCTCCTTCTCTCACAAGCACATTCTTGTTTGCTCTTTCCCCTTCCCTCAGCCCAGAGGAACGGAGGAAATGATCGGCATTGCACACTGGAACACTACTATCCCAACAATGTCGGTGTTGGCACCTGACAGTTCATTGAGTTTCAAGTTTCTCTGGCCCAATGCATTAGAAAGAAATGAGACGTAAGTTGTGGAATAGCAACCATGCCGGTAGACCTTATTTGTAGTGTTGCAGATTGGGTGCCTGGGGAAGTGAGCCTGAGATGGAGACGGCACACGGGAGTTTTAGTGGGGAAGTCTCTTGGTAACTGCAACTGTGGACAGAATGGAAGGGGAAGGATATGGGACTGGGGAGAGAGAGAAGTTGGGATGTGATGTGTGCTCAGTGATGATTCAGCAACCCCTCAGGGAGCTCTGAAGCTGGCATAGTCTTGCACCCAAGCTGGGGCAAAGCTGTAGGTCTTCAGAGCCCCCACAAGAAGCTGTCATTGGAGGTGGGCAATTTCAGAATAGTACACAAGTTTGAAAAAGGTGACTATCTACAACTGCCTGCTGGCAACTCTGGAACTAAGCCCTACATGGCAGAAGAGGATCATAGCAGTGCACCAGTGTGTCAAAATGCCTGTCATGAAGAGGCTTCTCTTACGATTTAAAATCTCTTCCTTCAGAGGGTGGCAACCTATAGTCATGGGGAGGTTGTCACCATATCTGTGTTTTACTGGTAACTCCAGTTCTACTTTATCTTCCTCTGTTCTCCAGTTGTTACAATATCCATCCCAGGTTCTGCCTCCTGGAACGTCTCCCCTATCCCAGTTCTACTGTCAGAGCTGAATCCTGTGTTTCCAAAGTCTACTGAGAACTCTTATATCCAGCCTCTTCCTTCTTACCTATATAAGTTGAAAGTTAATGGAAAACCCAGAATAATTTTTAGTTGCCAGGTGAGCCATATCAGCTAGATTTGAAAAGCTCAATTAATAGTTATTGTTAAGTATGTATAAGACCACTTAGGTTTATTGTGGGTGATGGGAAAAGAATTTCTTTTACTGTATCTTTCACAATTGGGGGCTGGGGGGAAGATTCAGTTAACTCTACCAGAAACTCCTCTAACATTCAAGAAAGCATTCCTCACTTCTACCTAATGTTACCTACCTTAAAACTTTCCTTAGACAAACAATTTGCTGTAATACTCCTTCTAATGAAATCATACCATATGAAGGGTGATAATGTAATGGAGAAAGGATCAAGTGGCAGGATCTGAGTGATTATGGGAAGTAGAACATAAATGACCAAGAGCGTGTGAGCTTTAAAGGACGTCTCAATTCTCTCTGGGCAGAAACTTGTATCCCAGTATACCAAGGGATATTGAAGTGGGTTTATTTGGATACCAATGACCAATGATAAATAAGCCTTAGAATCCTGAAAGACTTGAGGCTTTCCAAACTAAAGTCAACAAAAGCATATACATATAAACTTTCTTATTTTATGAGTAAGGGGAGGACAAGTCACTGTCAGTTCTGTTCTCCTCAATGTTTTGGGAAAGGAACTCAAAATCCAGAAATTCATAAAACAAACTTGTCCCAGGATGTTGCAAAAAATTATAATGCTTTCAGCAATATCAATGAGGGGCACGGTGTGGGCTGTGGCTTTTATCTCAAGTAAAGAAAAGTAAAAAAAGGCCATCGTGCTGAAAGAAGAGAAAATACATATTCTACGTCTCTGATGAAAAACAGGACTTGAGTAAGAAAAAGGTTTTAATTTTCATTATTATTTTTACAATACATTTGTTTATTGACTGGTTGAGTTCTTCAAATAAAAATGTGTCCTGGTTGGCAGAATGACAACAATATCCCAGTCGCTGCTCTGCTCTCAGCTTAGTCCTCTGAGCCTCCGTAATGAATCTGCTGTTGAGCAGTGTTTCCATTAAACATCAGACCCCTCACTGAGCCCCAGGAGATGAAGCTGGTCTCAGAGCCTAGAGAGCAAGAGATTGACGGCCCTGAAGATGGAAGTCCCTAGTCATCCAGCGGTTCTCTGCTCTCTTGATTACCATAATCAGCCTTTCCTTTAAATGTGGTACTACAACTACAAATTATACCTAAAAATAAGTGGTTAACTGCTTCTTCATGGTAATTTGCTTATTGTTAAATACACAATTTCTTTCTCGTACATATCTCTAGTGAGGAGACCCTTCTCACGCCCTGCTGGCTGTGATTACCCATCTTGGGTTCTAGCACAGGCTCTTAACCTTATAGCTACCCAGTTCTAGTACAGAAAACCAGTGGGTGTTAACCACAGCAAGACTTCATTGAGTATTTACTCTTTTAAACACCGTGCTGTGCCTTTTACAGAATTATCCCATTTAATTTTTAACAAAATCATATAAGGTAGATTTTCTTTATTGGTTCCTATGTTACCACAAAGAAAATCAAGGCTAAGAAACATGATGTAATTTGCCCAATAACACATAACAAGTAATTGACAACCTAAAGATTTGAATCCAGGTGTGGCTGACCAGTGTAAAACCCTGATCGTTAAGCCAGATGGCCTCCCTAGAGAAGAAAGTACTGGGGGCTACACCAGAGAGGGTAATTGGGAGCTCACGCTGAGCAGTTTAACCATCTAGCAAGAAGACTATGTGAGCCCATGGGGTATAGAGGTTTAGAGGATGTAATTTAAAGCAGAACTGCTGAGATCCAAAGACTGTATCTACAATTTCCTTCCTTGTGCCTTTGACAAAATAATACTTCAAAATAAATTCTGATATTATTTGAAAGATGCTGCAGCAATGCACAACTTTGACTGTTGTGGGGAATAGGAGTCAACACACAGAAAGCCTAGCCTGCCTGGCAAAGAGTGAGTGCTCAAAAAGGGACAGTTATGACCGTCACAGTCAACAATCGCCTTGGCAACGTGAAAGCTAATGTCATTGACATCCTGGGTAGGGCTCTGGAATTTAAACAAATGCATTAGGTAAAAAACTAATTAAATCTGAAAAGATAAACTTTATTTGGTAGTATAATCAATATTGTTCCATTGATTATGACAAATGCACCATAATGATTTGAGGTTAGTGATGTGGGAAGCTTGCACTTGGGGTAGATAGAAACTCTCTGTAATATTTTTGCAGTACTTCTAAATACCTAAATTTATTCTGAAATTGTATAGTTACTAACTGTGGATTCACGTCTGAGTTTTTACTTTTGAAAATCAGAATCACAGCTCTACTTAAAAATCAACACATAAGCAGGTATCATAAAGTATAGTTGAAAACGGATACATTTTTAGAAGAGAAAATAGGTAAAAAATACAGGTCCAATGAGAAGCAATTTTGCCTTGGATTTCAGACAAGCTGTAGGAGAAAAAGCTGTGCCAACTACTTAAGGCACAAGAAACCATGGGACCAACGTTTTTATCTGCATTTCTTATTTTACGCACAGATTACATCATTTCCATAAGTAAAATATGTCTGTCAGAGTTCATTTGAAAAAAAAAAGCACCCACATACATACATACCTATACGTTTATTATACAAAATACATATGTATATATTTTAATTCTACTTTTTAGTTTATAGTAAGCACCTTCATCTACATAGGTCTAGTTTCTTGGCAAGGAAACTTTAGAACGTATTCAAATGTGCATTCCAGCCAGCAAACCAAAGTGTATTTTTTAGTATTCATGTTTCACATCTGTCATAAACCATTCTGAGTACCAGGTCAAAATAGTATGAAAGAAAAATTGGGATCTTTTTCTGTACATTTTCTCAGAAAAGGGTAATACTCAATAATGTTGCAAAAGACACCATTGATACAGGCACATAATTGGTGCAGAGAACACAGCATGTTCACGACCACTGAGAGGCAAGATCGCTCTGTGCATGGAACATGAACTGTGCACACACACAGTGACCTGCATGCCTGTACCTGGACACCCTCACCACCGTCTACAAAACATAAGTCGCTTGCAGAAGGTGGATGTGCCCATTTGCACGGGATCCCTTTACTTGGAGCAGACTGAAAACTTAAAGAGAGACAAAGTACCTTCTCTGAGAAGTAACCTTTTAATACTTGAAAGAAATGGTCTTACTTGCTTTTGAAGTAGAATGCTGCACAGAACATGCCCACGATGACAATTCCAAAGATGATACATGAAATTGACAGCACCTGCCTTTGATAAACTTCTTCACTCTCTGTGGATTTGAAAAACAGAATTAGAACAGATGCTAGCAGGGCACAGCCGTAACAACCTTCATCCTTGTACTTCTGAGCTGGCTGGAGTCTTTCAAAGGCAACTTGTTTTGGTTTCTGTCATGAACAGGAAAAAATAGGAGGAAGTTATTTAGATTCAATTTCTTGGCAAAGTTCTACAGAATAACTAGTTGCTATTTTTTTCTTCTTTATATCTTCATGGCTACATCAGAGCTTATGTGCAGATGCTGCAGTTATAACTCTTATTATCAAAGGACATTCCATGACTTTGGGACTTAATGGGGATGTATACTTTTGAAATTATGATGGTGCCCAAATTAATCCACTAGAGAAACTAATACACACGGATCTGAACTTTCCTGTGCTAGTGATGTCTTCCAAATTAGTTTTTGTAGGGCCAATGCCTCTATGTTTTCTGATTCTGAGTGAGCCCTTGGCTCTCAGTTTCCCATTCATTCTCCTACTACTAAGATTGACATCACTCATCGAAAAAACAAAATTCAACATGCATGTGAATATTTTATTCACCCCCTCTGTGACCTCCTCAATAATCAATGGTCTGGCACAGTAGAACTGTGCCTCCATTACCAAGGTCATATGTTATAGCTTGTCAGAGCAAATAATTCAAAAGCTATTATTTCACCTTTCAACAATTAGCATTTATACTCCTAGATCTTTTCTCTGAAATATGTTGACCAAAACAGATCTTCCATTTCATCAAAACCTGTGTATCCATAGAACCCGGCAATTTGTCTCTATTGATTATCTTTATTTTTCTGTTTATGTAGCACAGAGACCATCATCCAGGGTTACAGCTATTGACTCTCTCATAAGTACCTTCAATGCATGTGTTACTTCTCTTCTAGTTTGGCAAAATTAATGTATATGAATCAAAGAAAGTTCCTTCTCCATATCTCCACCTTGAGCACCTTGGATTGAGGATGATAATTATAATTATATCTAAACATATATGGACAACTGATTTTTGACAAAGGTGTCAAAGTAATTCAATGGTCAAAGAATCTTTTCAAAAAATGTAGTTGCAACAATAGTATAATCTTATTCACAAAAATGAACCTTGACCCTAATCTCATGCTATATATAAACTAAACAAGGAAGATAGACCCAAATGGAAAATTTCAAACTATTACAAATTTCTTTGAATTAGAAGAAAGCATAGGAAAAAAAAAAAAACTTCAGTTTCATGGGAGCATAATCCTAAAAGGAGGCTAAAGAAGAAGAACCAATGTGTTATTTAATGTCTCTTAAGTAAAATACAAAGATTTCTTAAGTAAAATACAAAATACACAACTATAAAAAGTAAAAATTACTAAAATGGAATTCATCAACAATATCAGCATTTGCTAGTCAAAGACATGATTATGAAAATCAAAAGGCAAAGCTCAGTCTTGGGAAAACATTTTTAAGCACATATTCAATAATGGGCTTATATCTATAATATATACAAATCACTTACAACTCAATAATAAGCAATCTAATTAAAAAATGGGCAAAATATTTGAACAGACACTTTCCTAGGATGTATGGATAGCAAAAAAGTATCTAAAAATATGTACAGTACCATTTTTTTTTTCAAGACAGAGTCTCACTATGTCACCCTTGGTCAAGTGCCATGGTGTCACAGCTCATAACAACCTCAAACTCTTGGGTTTAAGTGATTCTCTTGCCCCAACCTTCCAAGTAGCTGGGATTACAAACTCCCACCACAACACCAGCTAGCCAGTATCATTTTGTATAATGAAATTGCAAATTAAACTATAATGAGCTATAGCACTCCACTAGAACAGCTGAAATTAAAGGTTCCCCACATTTAAATGTTGAGAAGGATATGGATCAACTAGAATTCTCATGTACGTCTGGTGGAAGTGTAAAATTACATGCCACCTTACAGAATAGCCTCACAGAAAGTTAAACATACACCTACCTTATGATCCAGCCATTCCATTATCCAAAACTAATGAAACCATAATTTCATCATGTACCCAAATGCTCATTGAACTTTATTTGCAGTAGCCAAAAAAAAAAAAAAAAAAAGGAAATAACCCAAGTCCCAACAACAGGTAAAGGGATAATCAAATTACAGCATATCTATACAACGGAATAGTACTCAGCATTAAAAAGAAATGAATTATTGAAGTAAACATCAATGTGGAAGAATCTCAGAGTAATTAAGATTGAAATAAGTCAGACGATAAAAGGGTACATGTTGTATAATTCTAGTTATGTGAAATTTTAGAAAATGGAAGCTCATACACTCGTATAATGACAGAAAACAAACCTGTGGTCACTTGGGGCCCGGAGTAGGGAGGCGGGTAAAAGAGATTCAAAAATGACAGAAATTTTGGGAGTTATAGACATATTTTCATCTTAAGTGTAGGGGTGGTTTCACAGGTAAATATTTAGTTAAAGTTGTAAAAATGTATACTTTGCAAGTAAGTGGTTTGTCTTCGATTCATTGTAGCAGCAAAAATATTAATCCTTGGAGAATATAGAGGATAATAAAGAGACTACGTGTAATATACAGAATATTAAATAATACATTGGTTCTTCTCCTTTAGCCTCCTTTTATGATTATGCTCCCATGAAAAGTTCTGCACATAGCAGGCAACATAAACATTATAATGCATAAATTGAATCATATACGAATCTATATAGGTATGGATTGCGTGTGCAGGTGTGTGTATTCTATTTTTTAAATCTCCCTATTACACATATAATAATATCTTAAACTCTTGATCTAAAAACCTGCCTGATGAGGCACTGCTCACCCTTACCAACCCCTCTCCTTTTCTCTTAATTTCATTGACCATTTAACTCCTTATAGTCTGGACATATATTGTTCTCTTTCTCTCTCTAGAATATTATTCTCCTACCTGTCTTTAAAAAAAAATCACTCACCTATTTTAAAATCTCAAATGAAATGCCATTAGTTCAAGAAGTCTTGCACTGAAGTATAAGCTCCACTAGTTCGGGGGACCATAGTCTTCCTTGATTTATCATTTGGCTTTCCACTGTTTCCAAAGAACCTAGCATAGCACTTCTCACACTGTTCACACCCCAAGACTTGTCATCTTAATGAATCAAAACGTATTTCTGTCTTTCCAGGGCTTTCTGACTTACGCTGCACATGTTACATCAAGTCTCATCCTTGTATGCACTTAAGGTTTAGAATCTTAACCCTCCTTCATATCACATTCTCCTAGGCCTCAGACAAATCTTTCTTTTCTGAGTTGACCCCCTGCCTGTGACCCCACCCATTTCTGAACACCACACCTGACTCCTCAAGTTGGGGCTGCCATGGTTTGAATATATCCCTCAAAGTGCATGTGTTGGGAACTTAATTATAACAGTATTAATAAGTAGCGTTTTTAAGAAGCAATTAGGTCATGAAAACTCAGGAAGAAATTAATGCCATTATCATGGGAGTGAGCTGGTAGTTGCAGGATTGCATTAGTTACTATGGGAACAGGCTCCTGATAAAAGGATGAGTTTGACCTGTTTTCCTCTCTATCCAGGGCACTCCCTTGCTCATCCTCCTTCTGCTGTGGGGTGACCTTCCCCAGAGACCGGTTCCATGCTCTTGGACTCCCCAGCCTCTAGAACTATTAGTCAAATAAACTTCTTTTCATATAAATTGCCCACCCCCTGGTATTCTGTTATAGCAGCAGAAAATAGAGTAAGTCAGGGGCTTCCCTGTCCAAAGGATTTTCCCATCCCCCTGTCCTCCCTGTGATTCTGCACTCACAAAGTCCTCCTCACAGGACAAAGTGCCACAAGGAACACGGTGAAATCACTTGTCCCCTGGCCTCGAAGGATACCGGAGCATGATCTAGCGATATACAGATCCTCTCATCCTTTGTGTTGGATTTGTGTTGTGTTCTCAACACACTTTTATGTCTGCAGTGGTGTGCTGCCTGGTTTTGTGGTCTGGACTAGCTTTGCTTGGTACTGATGTCAATACATAGCCAAAAACCAAACCATGAGCTGCCCCATGGATACAGAATTCTCCATACCATGACTTTCTGGATTGTTTCTAAAATACCCCAGAAGCCTCTAGGCTGAGCTGAACAGAGCCCATGCCTGGTGATGATCCTCTATCAGTAGAGTTAGTTGCAGGACTTTTAGTGTTAATTAGGCAAAGGAGTAACAGGCAAAACAAACCTGGATGAAAGCCCAAATCCCATTTTCTTTTGTTTGTTTGTTTTTCTGAGACCATGCATTATATCCTCCCTTTAAATGTGACTGCACATTTTATGGTACTTTTTCCTGTGGAAGTGCAATGGGAACCAATATTTTAGAAGGAACATTCTCTCTTCTCTCTCTTCTTAGACTTTATTTTCATTTCAATGACTTTATGCAGGCTGGAGTATTAGGAAACAGAAAGTAAACCTAAAAAGAAAATCACATTATCAGCCAAGAGCAGTGGCTCACACCAGTAATCCTAGCACTCTGGGAGGCCAAGATGGATAGATTGCCTGAGCTCACAAGTTTGCCACCAACCTGATCTGGAGAGAGAGACCTCATTTCTAAAAATAGCCAGGTGCTGGGGTGGGTGCCTGCAGTCCCAGCTACTTGGGAGGCTGGGGCAAGAGAAACACTGAGCCCAAGAGTTTGAGGTTGCTGTGAGCTATGACACTACAGCACTCTATCAAGGGCAACAAAGTGAGACTCTGTCTTAAAAAAAAAAAAAAGAAAAAGAAAAGGAAAATAAAAGGAGACCACATTATCTACATTTCTGAATGAGTGGGGAGGGACAAACATGTACCCTAGCAGACCTGGGTTAATATTTTAAATTTGGAAAGATTCAAATTAAAGGGATACAAAACGTGTCATCAAGACTTTGTTTGGGCATATTGTCAGCTTACAAAATGTCATTTTTTCCACCCCCACATTCATAAGCTCATTAAATTTTTTCCAATTGAACTTGGAAACAGATAAATAGTAGTGCCAACTCCAAAGAATTCCATTTCCCTTAATTGTTGTGAGTTGATGCCTGCCATGAAATTAGTGTGACTTGCACATAATAATCTACTCTACCCTGCCTCTGCAATAAAAAGAATTATGGAAATGATGGAGGATAATACCCATTAAAAGCCACAAAAATAAGAACGTTCTCAGTAAACTGAATGATTTCTATGTAAAATCTATGTAGTTCTTATTTGAAGCTAGCCAAATGTAGTCCGGGGAAATAAAAAGAAAAATCAATTCTGAGTTTAAATCAAGAGTAAAATTAAAACTGCAAAGACTCCAAGTGCATTTACAGCCCCTGGTGCAGTTACAATGACAGTTCTGTCAATGAATTTGGTTACTAGAGTGTCCTACGAGAGAGAGTATGAAGCAAAAGACAGGGACTCTGGCAATTTGGGGCCCGACTTTAATCTTGGCTACTTGTAAACTGTGTGATCAGAAATATATGACTTTACTTTTGTAAACTTCAACTTCCTCACCTAAGTAAAGGCAATTCTATCACTAGTGTTTATTTTGAGAATTATATCAAATACGTTTTCTAAAATACATACCATATGATAAGTAGTTCGACAAATTTTAGTTCATCCTCTCTCTATATATGTATTTTAAATTTAATTGCTTTATATGGTAGGTAAAGTGTTGGTTTTCCTGTGAGGGTGTTTCCAGAGATTGCATGAGTCTGAATTGACCAGGTGGGAAAGATCCGCCCTCAGTACTGGTAGGTACCACCCACCTGCTGAAGCCCACAGAGAACACAAACAGTGGAAAGGCCGATACGCTGATTCATCTACTAGAGATGGGATATTCTCTTCCTCTCCCTTCCTTGGACAACAACTCCAGGGTCTCTGGCTTTTGGACTCCTCCAGGAATGATACCAGTGGCCTCCAGATTCTCAGGCCTTGGCCTCTCAGACTGAGAGGGGCACCATCTGCCTCCCTTCAGTCTTACATTGAGCTCTGCTGCCAGTATCCCAGGCCTCTGGCTTGCAGAGAGCTTGCTGTGGTCTTTTCATACCCCCTCATCCCATGAACCAATTCCTCTAAAAAATCCTCTCTCATCTATCTCTAACTATATCCTATTGGTTCTGTCTCTCTGAAGAACCCTAATTAATACATTCTGAACCTGTAATCATTGGCTTATAAAAACATGCTTGCTAAGTGCATGGGATAAAAGCTTGCCTGCAAGAGTAGAAATGTACTTATGCTTTTGAGCATTGTATTCATTAATGATGTTTTTAAAGGTATGGCCAAGAGAGTTACACAGTTTTCTGCGATTTGGGTCCAAGAAGAGCTTAACAAAATGAGGAAAGAAATTGCCAGTGAGTTTGCTTAGGAGAAGGTAAAAAGTCATTATAAATTAGAGTCTTATAAGTGAAAATGTGAGGGATTAGAGTCAGAAAGACCTAATTTAAATTCTGGTTTTTGTCATTTTTCAGTGGTAAGACTTGGGGAAGTTATTTAACCTCTGGGCACTTTACTTTCTCATCTATCAGACAGGAACACTAATATCTGTGCTCAAGGACCTGCAGCTGGCATTCCTCATATACCCAGTACAGTGCTCACCGCATGCGAACTGCTCAATAAGCATTCTCAGGAAGCATTTTTCCTTAAAAAATGGTTATAAGAGGGAGCACATTCTATATTCCTTCTCAAAGACAATAGCCCATACCCCTTGAAAACTGTGATGCTTTCTCAAGAAGGATATTAGAAAACTTTAGTGAAGATAGAAACTTTTGTGATTTAAAGTTAGAAGAAAAAGTCATGAAAGACAGAAGCTGCATAAAATTCTTCCAAGTTCCCTGAACGCAATAGGGTTTGTTAGTTATGGAGCCCCACACCCTTTCCCTTCCGGCTCACTCCTTCAGGTGGCCACTCTTGCTGATTCTCTCTGCCCACAGAGGAGAACACCTGCCTCTGATCCTACCAGCACCAAAATAAGGACTTTCCTCTACATAAGAAATATCCAGAAGATAATAAGTCATCATATCTCTTGTAAATATCCCTCCTGTTGGAAGAAATGAAATGTTTTAATGTCAAAAATAGTATACAGACATGATGTGTTAAGGATGAAAAGAAAAGAAGAAACAGACACAGGCCCTGCCATTTATGGGCATAAAATCCAATAGGGCAGACAGCTCTTAGCTAAATAAACACGAAGTAAATAACAGAATTGTAACCGTAATATCTGCGTAACAAGGAGGCACATAATACTACAAAGGCATATAATCTAGGAAATTAACCTAGGTGTACAGACCAGAGATCAGAGATATGGAATATAAGACCAAGAGCTAATTAGGCAAAAGAGATTGGGATGAGCGCGCTTCATGAAGAAAGAACAGCTTGTGCAAAAGCCCTGTGGTAGAAGATAAAATGACCTGTTCAGACATATGAAAAAATGCTCACCATCCTTAATCATCAGAGAAATGCAAATCAAAACCACTCTGAGATATCATCTAGCGCCAGTTAGATTAGCCCATATCACAAAATCCCAAAATCACAGATGCTGGAGGGGTTGTGGAGAAAAGGGAACACTACTACACTGCTGGTGGGAATGCAAACTAATAC